>SWBT01000278.1:0-79653 GCA_005298045.1 Pleurotus ostreatoroseus | reverse complement strand
TGTCTTGCATATCTCTCAGTCACTGGACAGCAAACAGGTTCGTCTGAAGATTAACTTGCTTCTCATTCACATCTATTTATCGCAACCTCAATTCATGGACTGTCTTTTTGCCTTACTGTTGTAGTCCATGTTAGTTCTACCTCTTGCTTGGTCCCCAATTTCGTACTAAGGCGTTCGCTGCCCATGCACATTCTCGCGCCGCAGGTCTTTCAAACTCCCTCTTTCCCTCTACCCGGCTTGAAACTTGAATAGGATATCATGTACTCGTGCAGGCTCTCTGACTCGTATTGATTCCTCCTTATGAGCTTCTTTCCTGGCCACTAGCTGCGGTGCCAAGACTGATGGTGCTCGTTTCGATGTGCGGTCGGATATGAAGCTTTGAAGCCTGACATTCTGAGTACCTGCGGCACACTGTAGTGTAGTGGATACACAGCTTGGTAGCGGGTCCAGCCGGCCGCGCGCGGGCGGCGCTAGCTGTTATACGTATCATCATATGTTTTCCAGCGAACTTCCAGTGGAAAATAAATGTTGGAAAGGGGACGTCCGTACGCGTTGGTGACTAATCTTCTATTGAAAACCTACAAGACATGGCCGCCTGGCGAAATGGCATCGCGTCTGACTACGATTAAGCATTTGCTTATGTAATCAGGAGATTGCAGGTTCGACCCCTGCGGTGGTCAATACATTTTTGGGCATCCTGTGCCTATCTTATTTTATTTTATTTCAATTTTCCGGAATTCGAACTTGTTACTTCACTAAGTTCACTTAGAACTTCCAATGGTTAGTCCAGACTCCTGTTGGAGGCGAATCGGGCGGCGCTGGCGCGTATGGCGCTGCGCGCACGGCTGCGCCGCAAATGGGAGAACCCCGGAGACCAGCTAATCATATGAACAATGACCTTGGCTCGCACTATGCTCCATAACTCTATGATGCTCTCTTCCCAACCACTCTGTAACGCTGCTTCCTGGATGTATCACTAATGCTGCCCTCAGCTCTTTTTTCTTTGATTTCTTCGCTATTCAATTGGATCACGTATGATACGAATTTCACGGCTCATACTGATGCACATCCGCAAAGCCCCTCGCTTCAATTTACCTTACGACACTTGCACGCAACTACCTCTTCGTCTACTCCCCAGGTCGTTCTTCAGGATGCTCCGAGAGATATCTCCTCAATGTATATCGCCCAAGAGATCTCGAGGCCTATCCACACTCGGAAATTACGGCTCAGTCGGCCCCTGTCACACGAGGCCATTGCCGACGCAAGACAGAGGTCAATACGCTTTCAAGAGACTGTTCCATTGGTATGGGGAGAGCACGAAGTTGTCGGACCTGATTTCACCAAGCGAGAGACGTTGATCTTGCTTGCGAAGATGACTAGTAACGCCTATACCGCTCAACCAGGTTCTGCTGAGTGGTATGCGCTCGGGGACGGCTGGAATATCGTACGTGCCAGCCATATCGAGCGCAACATCGCTAATGCACCTGGTAATGACAGTCATATCCTTTCGGATGGGAGCCAGACCAAGATGGCTTTCGGGGCTATGTCTTCGCTACTGAAGATAATTCCACAGTCGTCCTTTCCATCAAGGGTACTACTGTCCCTTGGATTGGTGACGGCGGCCCAACATCCGAGAAAGACAAGCGGAACGACAATTACTTGTTCAGTTGCTGTTGCGCCTATGTGGGTTGGTCATGGACACCTGTTTGCGACTGCCCACGTGGTGGCTATAAGTGCGACCAAGTGTGTCTAGAGGAATCTCTCATGGAAGAGAGCTTGTTCTATAATGTTGCCACTGTGAGTGCTGTCCGCCCTCGACTGGCTTGACGACTCATTGGGTCCTAGAATCTATACAATAATGTAACCTATATGTACCCGGACTCGAATATTTGGATTGTTGGACACTCGCTCGGGGGTGCTCTCGCATCGCTGCTTGGTGCAACGTTTGGCGCACCCGCTGTGGCTTTCGAGTCACCTGGAGAAAAGCTTGCAGCCAAACGCTTGCACCTACCATCACCAGTGAGCCCTTCCGTATGCAACCGAGTACCATTTGCTGACTATGATGCGTCCTCAGCCATCTGTACAACACATCACTCACGTCTACCACACTGCGGACCCCGCGGCAATTGGCACTTGCACTGGCGTCTTTTCCACTTGTGCACGATGGGGGTTTGCTCTGGAGACTCGGTCAGTTCCCTTATATTTGACTCGAGCACTCAGCTGACGATTACATAGATGCCACCAAGGGGTCTCTATCGTCTACGATACCGTATCAAATCTCTCGTGGTCCGTCAACATCCTGAATCACGGCATTGCCACTGTCATCGACAACATACTCAACAAGACTTGGCTGCCGAGTGCGGAACTAGGCTTGGAAGTTCCCGAGGCCAAGCCTGAAGACGATTGCATAGTATGTTATGTTGATAGGATCAATACATCCCATCTGATCATATATGTAGGATTGCTTCAACTGGGAGTTCGGCGACTTTCCACGGAATGCCAGTTCTGTTAGTAGCAAAGCGCAGCTCACCGACGCGATAGATGCTTGAAGTTCAGTGTAGAGCGAGCTTCTATTACTATAACTTGCTACGCAATGCGGCGATCATCCTACCTTGTAGCCTTCACAATCTAAACAATATCAACAGAACGAGAGCTTCTGCAACGTAGTTACAGCTAGGGTGAGTTCGACGAGTCTCGAGCACGACACGGTTGAACGCGCGACGCGACGCGCAAGCGGGACCCCTGGAACATCTTCATGATTGGCCCGAACGTCAGACCTCGATCACCTCGCCATGCTTTCCTCCCGACTGCCGCCCTGAGCAGCTGCGGTCCGTAGCTACCCACGATAATGTTACCCTCCATACTTCTCAGTTTTCTCTCTCCTTTCTTGAATTGGATTTATCATGAAGAGGTTCTGGATGTCAATTCATCTGCGGTGGAAAGCACTCCGCTGCAATTTACCCTACGGCACTTGCATGCGCTTACACCCGCTTCACGTGTAGTCTTCAAGGATGTTCCAATCGTCAGTACGTCCCTTCATACCCCAGGATCTTACTCGCAGGGAGAACCTATCCACACACGAAGGATTCGGACTAGCCGACCGTCGTCTCATGAGGTGTTCATGAACGCCAGGCAAAGGTCAATGCGCTTGCAAGAGACCACAGCTTTAGATTGGGATGAAGACGAAGTGCTTGCCCCAGACGTCACGAAACGGGAGACCTTACTCCTTCTTGCAAAGATGACCAGTAACGCGTATTATCCTGAACCAGGGACACCTGGCTGGTACGATCTAGGGGAGCGCTGGAACGTCGTAAGTTCGTTCATGTTTAGCCTAACTGCTCAGGAAAGCAGACTGACTCCCAGGCCGTAACGATAGTCTTATCCTTTTGGCTGGGAGCCGGACCAGGACGGTTTCCGAGGTTATATCTTCGCAACCGAAGACAATTCTACTGTTATTCTATCCATCAAAGGCACCACCGTCCCTTGGATCGGTGATGGTGGGCCTACGTCTGAAAAAGACAAATATAACGATAACCTGTTATTCAGTTGTTGCTGTGCCTATGTAAGTTGGACTTGGACACCTGTATGCGATTGCCCACGCGGAGGATACAAATGCGATCAAGTATGTTTGGAAGACACTCTGATGGAAGATAGCTTGTTCTACAATGTCGCAACCGTGAGTACTCGTTAATTATCCTTGAGCATTGTGTGCAACTCACTGACGAGCTCCATTACTCAGAATCTGTATTATAACGTCACATATATGTACCCCAACGCGAATATTTGGCTTACCGGACACTCGCTCGGTGGCTCCCTCGCGGCATTGCTTGGTGCCACTTTCGGGGTGCCTGTTGTTGCCTTCGAAACACCCGGAGAGAAGCTCGCGGCTAGTCGTTTGCATTTACCTTCGCCAGTGGGTTCTCCGTTGTCTTACTTTACTGGCGATACAGACTGAGCACGATATCTTCGACTAGCCTTCTGTACAACACATCACACACGTATACCATACTGCAGACCCCGTGGCGATGGGCACATGCAACGGCATCTCTACCTGTGCGACTTTTGGATTCGCCTTTGAGAGCAAGTGAGTCTTGGCCCGTACGCAGCCTTCCGAGAGTAGACAATGCTCTCACACATCTCGATTGTAGGTGTCATCAAGGTGTCTCTATAATCTACGACACCGTTTCGAACCTCTCCTGGTCGGTGAATATCGCGAAACATGGAATCGTGACCGTCATCGAGAGCGTCTTGAACAAGACATGGCTACCGAGCGAAGAGATGGGCTTGGAAGTCCCCGTAGCATACCCGGAAGAGGACTGCATAGTACGTTGTTGTTTTGACCGATTATTCACTCTCGATCGGGCTAACTGAACCCTCGTTCAGGAGTGCTTCAGCTGGGAATTTGGTGATTTCCCTCGCAACACAAGTCTTATCGGCCAGAACGGAAGCGGCTGACGTAGAATAGACAAGCTACGGCGGATATATACCACGGACTCGGACATCCTGTATAATTCACGACCGCGAGGTAGCTCCTCGCGAGTTACAGAAATGATAACGTTCTATATCGAGATTTTGGGATACCACATCAAAACATATAACATGCAGAAGATACATCCGAATTCTATGAGTACTTAACGCACGCCTGGTGCGAAAACCGATGGCTGCAACTACCGCGAAGGTGATACGATATGACCGAAGGGATTGAAGATACATGGCATTGTCATTACTCATTGCGGTCATCGTGGAAGAACAAGAACAAAGACACACGACACAAGGATGTTCACAGAAATGCAATGGACTATTTGAGAGCGACGAGGTGCGACAGTATGATGTGGGAAGATGGATGCGCTTGTGTACGTATGAAGGACAGTATTACAGATCACGGCAGGTAGGGCAGGCGTAGGAAATGGAAGGTAAGGGTCATGCGGCGTGGTGCGATGCCAAGACCGTCGTCTGCGCGTGCCGTGTGCTGGGCGAGCGAGCTTCTGCGGCCTGGCATCCCCACAGGCCGGCAAAAATACAGTGGGCGAAGGCAAAATCAGTCGTTGACAGCGGAACTCTATCGTTTACCATCTGTCTGACTATATTGACCCCACTTCTGGTAAACCGGATCGTCATGTTTGGTATCTGGATGGATTTGGATTCGGCCCTCGAATAGGGCGGCAGAAGACTTCGAAGGGTCGAAGTGTGCTGGGTCGGAGAGTCCGCTGGGTGATTGCGGTGCCCAACCCGCACCAATGGAAGAGGCGACTAGCGTGGGTACCATCGTCATAAGAGAAGGTCTGAAGCGAGGAACATCAGATCGCCAGTAGTTCGCGAAATGAGAATAAACTTACAGTGAAACAGCCTGCGACGTAGGCTGCCGCTTCACCTTGCGACTCTTATCCACGTACGAAGAGGCCCGCATACGAGCGCCACGTACATGGGCAAACGTCCCAAGATTGTCGCGCACCATTTGAATCGCAGAGTTCCATTCGGCGCCGTCGTCGCGAGTGGTAGGGAGGACTTCAGGATTAGGCATGAGACGTATCTTAATGAAAAAGCGTTCCACGGGACCGTTGGGTATAAGACGGAGAGCTATGCCGAGGGGTATCGAGACAAATCCGAGAGCGAGAGAGATTCCCCATTCGCGTCCGCCGACACGCGTCACTTGGAACGCCGCGCCGCCGACGAACACAATCAAAATTTGAACCGCAATTTCTGTTGACAAGATAAATGAGCCACATGAATCCCAGTGACTGAGAGAAACACCAACCAATAAGCGTGATCCCCATGAAGTAATAATTACGGGTGATCCCTTCGAAGATGTTGAGTTTGCGGTCCAGGCGACGAGAGTTGATAGAGTTGAAAACCTGAGCGAATACGAAGATGTTGAAAACAAGAGTCTGAACGGTCTTGTCGTGCTGCGACTGCAAGTCTGAGTCGTTTTCGTGGTGGAAACCGAGGATTTGGTTGCCAAGGAAGTGGAAAATAAGAGTTATGGTGGTCTGGTAGGCAGATTGCCCGAAGATCTGCTTGTACATGTCGACAGTGAACAATGGCGCAGTCTTCCTGTCGGGCTTGCGGTCGAGCAGAGAGGGTGACGCGGGATCGGTCGCGAGAGCGAGGGCGGCGAACGTGTCCATGATGATGTTGATCCACAGCAGCTGGACGGCAGACAGCACGGACTCCTCGGACGAGGAGGCGACCGCAGAGACGAACGTGATAATGACAGCGGTAATGTTGGTCGAGATCTGGAACTGCAAGAACTTACGGACTGCGTCGTTCACGCAGCGGCCCCACATAATGGCCTTGACGATGGACGAGAAATTGTCGTCCATCAGGATGATGTCCGACGCCTCCTTCGCGACTTCCGTACCCGCGATGCCCATGGAGAAACCGACGTCTGCAGTCTTGAGGGCGGGACCATCGTTCGTACCGTCTCCTGTAACGCCGACGATACCTCCGAGTTCGCGCAGCTTCTCCACAAGGAGCTTCTTGTCCTCAGGCGACGACCGCGCGAGGACCTGGAGCCTTGGGACAACTTCAAGCATCTCGTTGGCCGGCAGCTGCCTGAAGTCCGGACCCTGCATGATGATACCGCCTGGTGTGTAAATCCCGCACTGGGTGGCGATTGAGCGCGCCGTGAGCACATTGTCACCGGTGACCATCTTGACGGTTACGCCCGCCTTGTGGCAGTCCGCAACGGCGTCGCGCACACCCTCACGGAGCGGGTCTTCAATGCCGACGATTCCGAGAAGAGTGAGCTCCTGAGCGAGATCTTCGTAATCGACTTCCTCGGCGTTTGCGTAGTGCGCGCCCTTAGGAGGCCAAATGTCGAAGTCCCGGTAGCAAAGTGCTATGGTCCGTAGGGTCTGATTTGCGTAGAAGATAATGGTCCTAGAAATGTTATCCTTGGCTAGCTCATCAATCTCCCTTATTTCGACGTCCGCGTCTTCAGGTGATTCGTTGGGTTTCCGGATCGCAATGTGCTGGACACACTTCTTCGTCAAGATCTCACTCGCACCCTTGAGGTAGAGCCGGTAGCGGTGGTCGGGGAGGCGTACGACGACGCCCATAGCCTTGCGCTCGCTGGAGAAGGGGATCATCTGCACAATATCAGCGCCCTCCCGGGTCTCTTTGTAGTCAGCCCAGCCGTTCTCCTTCGCAAACTTGAGGAGCGCGGTCTCTGTCTTGCTGCCCACAAATACGAGCTCGCCGCTCTCCGGATCATGGTCCTCGAACGCCGTGGAATTGACCGCTATGCTCTCGTTAAAGATTTGCTTGAGTTTGTGCGGGAGCACCGCGTTCAACTCGGTCTGGTCAATGCTGAAGTCCTCATGGTGTTTGCGGGCAGCTTCGCTCGAGTGACCGACACGACCGCCAGCCTCCTCGCCTGCGTTCGTGCGTTCTTGATTCTGTTGCAGTTGCCGAACGAATTTACAGCGGATGCCGAAAGAGCCCGCTACCACGGTCATCTCGTTCTGGGTGAGCGTGCCGGTCTTGTCCGTACAGACGACCGACGCATTGGCCATAGTTTCACACGATCCGAGCACTCGCACGAGCAGATTCTCCTTCGTCATTCGCTTGGTGGCGAATGCGAGGGCCAGGGTTACAGCCAAAGGCAGACCTGGGAACGTAATGAATTAGTACCGGCTATATGCGCTTTGAAGAGAAGCTTGCCTTCCGGTACAGCGACAACGACAAGAGTCACTGAAATAATGAGAATCTGCACGAACTGAATGCCCTTCTGGTTGGACGTCCGCGGAGGATCATTCGTGCCCAGCTGGACGAAGAACCTGATCATAAGAGCTATGAATAAGATCAAACCGGCCGCGCTTCCCAGTTTCGCGATGAGCTCAGCGAGATCGTTCAGCTTGAGCTGGAGAGGTGTATTTTCCGTGTCACCGCGCAAAGCTGTCCATATATGCGTCAGTGTATGCGCATATATGCGGCTCAGAAGACTTACCCATCATGATGCGACCGTTGAAGCTCTTCGTGCCAACCGCAATGACCACGTAGCTGCCGTAGCCCTCGAGGACCTTACTGCCAGACACCATAAAGCAGTCTGTATGCGCTGGGGTTTCGCCCTTGCGCTCCAGCCGTTTGCACTCCTCATAGCCGACCTTCCGGATAGCGTCCGACTCGCCCGTCGCGCCACTTTCGTCGCACTTGACATTATGCCCGGCCAAAAACACACCGTCACACGGTATGATCTCGCCCGGCTCCACGAGCGCGATGTCACCCACGACGACTTGGCGGATGTCCACGACCTGCTCGACGCCGTCGCGGATGACCTTCACGCCGCGTTCCTCCTTCTTCTCGTTCAGGCTCTGGAACTGGC
Organism: Pleurotus ostreatoroseus; assembly: GCA_005298045.1. NCBI lineage: Eukaryota > Fungi > Basidiomycota > Agaricomycetes > Agaricales > Pleurotaceae > Pleurotus > Pleurotus ostreatoroseus. The sequence goes on along the minus strand of SWBT01000278.1, from coordinate 71,330 downwards.
GCTCTTTCTGCCAATCGTTGAGCGAGCCGACCATGACCTATGTAGCGAGGATGGTATGAGCACCGGTCTAGAAGCAGGGACGTGTGAATGGGCCACTTACGACGATGACAATGGCGACAATGATCGCCACGCCTTCCACCCAGTCTACCGGTGGCTCGTTGTCCGGCCGTGGTGTACCGAAATCCTGGAAGAAACCTAGCGCCAGAGAGACAATTGCCGCTATCGAGAGAAGCACCTACGCCACACACATGAGGCGTGTTCGTAGAATTTCACACAGCCTTAGAAAACTTACCAGAACTTTATCCTTGAGTGCAAGCCACATGAGCTGCAACAGACTCTTTGTTTTCCGCGTGGGGAGAACGTTCTCGCCGTACACGCGCTGCCGTTCGTCGATTGATGCATTGTACGCGGGGCCGTCATCCATGCCCTCCTTACCGTCGTCCTCGTCCTCCGGCTCGGCGATGTCAGCCGCACCCGCCTTACCGTCGTCAGACGTGACGACAATACCGGGTACTGCCTCAGTATCTGCGCCTTCGGCCGTGCTACTGCCTGGTATTCGGTCATGGCGCTGTGATGCACCGTCCCCAGCACCGAGCGTTCCACCTGTGCCCGTGCCCGGGCGCCCGTCCGTCGCGTGCAAAAGTTCCTGCGGATGGACGTGTAGCCCGTGTTTCTGATCGTGTCCATGGTCGTGTTCGTGCGCATGCTCGTGCCCTTGCTCGTGCGCGAGCGCACGGGCACTGAGCCCGTGTTTCTTGTTGGTGCCCAAGCCCCTGAGCAGCCCGCGCACACCGCCCATCTGCTCCAGCGCGGGGAGGTTCTTCGGATCGACGAGAGACGCCAGATGGTACGGACCGAAGGCAAAGTCTCCCAAGCTGATCTGCTCGTCTTGTTCGAGGTCCAGAGCCGGACGCTCGTCCTTGTGTTCGTCGTCTTTGTCGTCGCCGTCTTTGTCCTCCCCTTCGCCACCCGCCTTTCCACCCCTGTTGCGAGAATGCGAACGGGAGGGCGTGGGCGACCGCTCGTCAGCGAAGGTCGTCCCGCCAATACTCTTTGCATCAAAATGCGTGTGCGTCGGCGATGGCGAGGCGCGTAAAGTCGCCATGCCGATCGAATGCGAGTCGGGTTCTGTCTCGGTGCTGCCTTCGATAGAGCTAGCTGTGCTGCCTTTGCGGTGGTGGCCATGTGGACTGAGAAGATTGAGCGAGGAAATGCCATTGCCTCTGGAAGGATCGTTGTCGCGTAAGGCAAGTGATGATGATGGCGATTGGAAATGAACAGCAGAATGGGCAGAATGAAAAGACGACCGAGTCGAGAGCGTCGGCGACGGTGGCACTTGTGTCGAACCATCAGATGTAAAACTGGATGCTGACGGTGAGTAGGGAACATCAAGTGAAATGCGGCCTGACCGAAGGATGGAATGCGGAGGGGGCGCTAGGTGCGCGGCAGGTTCAGACGAACTCCGAGCGTGTTGTTCGTGAAAGGGGTTCCAGGAAGGGGTGCTCGAGAGAGGCGACAGGTCCTCAACGTCCTCCTCAACTATGACAACAGGCGAGAAATCATTGTCGGGCGTCGTGATGATGGCTGGGATGTCGGGTCTGCTGTCAGCATGTTCGTCGTACGAAGAGCCTGGGTTGCTGGACATGATATGCAGATAAAAATCCGAAAAATGTGGCGGAAAGTCAAGAGAAATGTGTGAGGAAGAAGCCCCAGAAAGTTAGACGGAGAGCGACATGGGGATGTGGTTCGTATTTGAGAGAGGAGATATTTGAACGCTGTGCCCGCTAGGCGGTGCACTGGATTCTATTAGACGTTTCCTTCGCGGCGCCAAGCGCCTTGCCATAATAGGGGCAACGGCCCAAAGTCCGGGCCCATACTGCCTTCGATAACCGGCCGCCTCTTGTCTATAGCTGCGAGCAACAGCCTCGCATATTCGTGTTCACTGCAATTCACTGCGTACGGTCGGGCTGTAGAAAGAACGTCGGGGTCTGCGGCAGACCCTTACTACAACATCTAATCAACATTTCATCAGATATCTGGGAAGCGCTGCCCTCGACACCGTGTACCAAGCATGTTGGGGTCTCACGCATAAATTCCCTCCAATCTTCTACTATGAAAACCGAGTTGCGCGCTGTTTGTGCGGTTTGTAGCGCAAACAGCCAGAGGATACACCCCCCAGCTTAACTTTCAAATGCACAGTGGCAAATCGTTGCGGTGGAGAGCCTCTCCTGCCAAGCACCACAGCGGATGCCCAGCTTTATTGTCGACGTCACAGGCCTGTCTTGGATTGCTACTCAAGCGTGTGCGCAGCACACTCTCTCGCCACCGACAAGCCCTATCGATACGCTCGCCTCGTGGCCACAGCTCTCAGGCCAGGGTTCGAGCTGCCATCGCCGTTGTCACCCTCAGGGCCTTTATGTCGTCTCTGTGTTACTCGAATACCCCTGCCTTAGACCACAATAGACAATCACGTCCCGATTATACAGTTGAAATACGTCGCCTTATCAACGACCTCGCCCCCGCATGCTCTCCGAACATCGAACGAAAGACGCATGCCCCGACCATTCTGGGCCGTAGCGCAACGCTTTGCCACTATGTGGTTTGCTGTATGTATGAGAATTGCGGCACGTTGACTTCGTGTGGATTTCATAGAACTTTATCAGTTTCTTTTTCATACATCACAGTTACACGGTTCTACAACGTGCAAGTACCTCCCCGTCTTCTTACCGTAGGCGTGCAAAGTTTCTGCGGATTGTGCTTACGCTTTCAGGTAAACCCTATGCTAGGTCTAGTTTTATGAATATCGAGTTCCCCACGGGGTTGTCCTGGGACCAAAAATCAATCTACGTTTATGTAACTTGCGTTCAACCCAAGGAAACCTCGACCTCTCCTCGCACGTTTACATGCTAGTACATGGTGCCATGTCTGTCCTGGTCATACCCAAGGTACCGGTTCAAGTAAGTTATCCTCGACTACTTACCCGCGCTTTGATCAACGATAGCTGACATTCGATGGCAGGGACGGTTGTGACAGTTCCCGAGTAACGTCTACAGTCTACCTCGACTCACTCTAGTCCAGCACCTATCGCGGGGCCTCGATGGCGCATATTTGCTCGCTGAGTTCGTTCCTCGAAGCTTGTACCCTTCACCTGTGACTCCGCACGAACGCCTCGCCGTATTCGCGCCGCGACCCTAACTCTCGTAATCATACGATCCCGAAACGCTCTATCCTCGTACGGCACTTTGGAGCTGTGTATTAGCCTTCGCTCAAGGGTTCTGCAATGGTGAAGAGAACGCGGCCGGAACTTACGAGGTACATGCTACAATCCACGAGTCGAGTCATGCTGGTAGTCCGAGTAGCCCGGGTCGTGCAGTTACATTCCCGACCCATGGACCAACATGGACCACTGCCGCCCTCCAAACGCGTCCCGTCTGAAATCCGCAAGATATGATTGCATTCATTCTGCATAGGACCCTTTCTTCGTCTCCAACCTGGTCCCCGTTATAGATGGTTACTCCCGTGGTATGATGTAAGGGGCTGCGTTTCGCTCCTACTGGGGAGGAGCTCATCTACCAATCGCAAGCTGTAGGGTGTCTTCATCTATCCATATCACCACTGAGACAGAAGGCTAATATAAAGTTTTCAGGGTTTCCTTTTGCACACAATGAATGGTCTTGTATTGCACCACCGTAGGTCAAGCTTGCACACAGCTCACCTTCATAGCTATAGTGAAGACATATTGTCAGGTTTTCTGCTCTTTCTCTTCTTGTGGCGCTGCAAGAACGAGTTTGTGGTGCAATAGCTCAGTAACAACGTTCACGCCACCGTGAATTTAAGTTATCACTGCCTCACGTTCCCTTGGGCTTCTATACGGTCAGCTGCTTTCTTCTGAAGGTCCAAGGAGCTATTGAGAATATACATCAACAGCAAAGTCCAATACATGGAGACCACGACGTGGAGATAACCAAAGATCTATCTATATCAGAATCTAGATCACATATATCTCTAGATACTAGGACCCTTGACGCGCCTAGCATTTGACCGGGAACCTAGCTAGACATCGCGTCTTCTCCTTCGAAAGGCCATCTTCGAGCTCACCATCGCGGGATGACACTATTCAATTGGCGTCACCTATTGTCTCACGCGCTGTACTCGTATTCTGAAAGCCTGGAAGCCCCACACGTCTCCAGAGGTCTACGCTTACGGACAGCCTCAGCATATCTGTTACGGCCTAGTACACATGACATTCATTCGTTCATTCTCGTATTCGCGGTCCGCAACTTCTTCCACGATTCGCGCGGTGTGGCGCACCAAGCTTCTCTCAGCCTCTCAGCCGACTCGGAATGCCAAGCCTTGTGTATGTAGCTGGACTGGACAGTTCATTTATCGATCGCGCATCCCGCGATCGACCCTGGCTGTTCAAAGCTGGTATCGCCATGTCGTCGTACACGGACTCGTCATCTCATCGATGTAGCAAGCATCGTATCCTCCCGAGCTCAACGCCACACGCGGGTTCCTTCCGGCCGCATACTACACGGTTGTCTCCGTGCATGTATACGAGTATCAAACCCATTGAACCCTCTAGCAACGATGCTACCCTAGCCCATTTCCTGATTTCCCACTAGCACTCTCTGTACGTATCTACCGTGCATAGGGCCTGGACATCCGGAACCGATAACGTAGCGCCGTAAGGGTACCAGGCAACGATATAACGCACCGGCCGCTCACCCTCAACCCTCGAGGCTTCATACCCGTGTGTACTTTCATGAAATCTTCCATACTGTCCTTGCTGCTGTACTCCATCCCACACGAATTGGCGGGTTCGTGCCGCACTCCGCCTGGCACATCGCACGCACATTGTGATTCGTCCGACATTTCCTCGTCTGTGCATCGGAGTTCACACCTATGGCTTCCAGTGCTGCTCACTGCAGAATTCAGATGGCAGGAACTGTTCACTTGCGATGCGCGCCGCTGATGGTACTTTCTACTAGCACCTTGCACCGCTTGGTATTCATTCAGTCAAAGCTACTATACATCTCGGATAGTACCGTGCCTAGTCGATGTCTCGCGCTTCTATAAACTGTTCGAGATAATGTATGCAGACCTGCCTGTATTAGGAGAACAATAGTTCCCAGGATGATCCTCCCGCCATACCCCTGGAAGCATCCTGCCAATTCGGTGCGATGAGCAGCACACCCAATGCTTACGGTTTTCACCGAGCCGCAGCTATTAGCACGTATCAACTTGGGTGAGCGAAAAGATATCAGATATCAGTCTCAATGAGAGTTCGCTGCGACGATAGCGGAAGGCGGAAGGATTCCTAGATAGGAACAAGTCGCCCATAGATGGGAATGTGTGCACCGCACCGCACCACAGCGTGAGCGAGGCTGTACAGCCTTAGGCCTCGGCATTGGTCAGCGGCGGCGTCGGTGGGGCGGGATGGGGCGGGGTCCCCGACTGCCGTCTGGGAGGTCGCACACATACCGAGAGCGATCCGCAGGCTGTCAGCAAAGCAGTGCGCGCCACACTTGTGCCTTCCGTGCCGCGCCCTGGTATTCGTACAGTGAATTGCACAGAGCGGACTGGCCTTTTCCGTATGACCTCCGGGGACACATAAAGGAGGAGTACGCTCGGATCTTGTGTTGCATGAGGAATTGGATGTGCAGTGTACAAACATTCGTACAATGGCACGGACCACGAACCCCCCGCCGCATCGGGTATGAAGACGGTGCCTACCGAGGCCCTTGGCAGCGGACGCGTTGGCTTGCGTATGATGAGGCGGTCACACAGCATTACATCGCGCGGTACGACGTTGCGCAAGCCGAGTAATGGCGCAAGAATCGTACGCGATAGACCAGGATCAGGAGAAGCGGGATCCGTGTTTTCGCGGAGGATTATGAGCCTCCTGGGTGGTTTTTCTTCTACCGAGCTGTCAGATGTGGCAAAATAATACACTGCCATGAGGCACGACCCTGCCGTCGGTAGATAAAGTCCACAGACTCCGCAGCAAAAGTATCAGTATTTGGAATATACAAGAATGTTCGCTCACACACCATATTATGATCATGGCCCAATGCTCGATGTACAGATCGGACCAGCGAGTCATCCTTACAGTGATAGTTCCCACAACTCGCGCAATGGGATCGGGGACAATGCACAGCAGAGTACCCTGACTGCGCCCCTGCCGGACACACGCAAGCTTCGTGGACTTTTGAGCTTCGTAATGCATGTCAGCTTGCACGTGCTGTGAAAATCGAGGTAAGCACTGGTTTTGTGCAATTGACTTCGTCTGAACACACCGTTGCAGCCGAATAAGAGGCACAACGTATACTGCATGCAATTCAGTGAGACCGCTGGCTATGCACCATGAGAAATGACTTGTCTGTCAAATTGTGCACTGCAGTGGAGGAGAGTTTCTAAAGATCAGCCTCAGCTAAGTAAGTTTGACTGCTTTCGATACTCACACTGCGGTTAGTCACCTTGTGAAGAATAGGAGCAACTGCCGGCTTCGCGGTATGCGTAGTTTTCCAGAGCCTTTAAATGTCATATGTTACGACCAGTTCTTTCTTGGCCTTTGAACGACGGCCGAGATGAGAGCATAAGTATGCACTGGTACACTGTATGCTAAGGTCAGTATTGCCGATAGTGACCGATCAAAAAGATTACAGACAGGGCTTACGATCAGCTCGAGGCGATAGCTCATGGATCTGTCGTGCTGCGCCGGATACTATCGTCATGAGATAAATTCATTGGCGGGAGTCGAATCCTGGTTATTTCGCTATGACACAATTAGCAGCTCCTTTGCCACGTAGCCTTGTCTGTATGACACATATAAACATTGCCTCTGATGCCGTACTACGAATGAATTGCGCACACACCTGAGGGTCGCTGCGATCTTTCGGCATAGTGCCTCTTCACACAGGTCGATGTATAGCTGTCCTCGATCCTGACCGTTGTTTCGGAGCGTCATGGGAATACTAACGTGGATCAGACAGCTGCTAAGCGTTCGATGCAACCCCAACAAACGTCACGAGCGGTCGTAATAGGGTGCTACCGTTACTAGCGTGCTCCTCGCCACATCCATGCGGGCATCCCTAGATGCATATGCCAACGTGGCGCCTGCCAGCAAGCGTATCGCGCGTCCCGTAAGAGAGGTTCAGGGTGTTGAGCATAGCTTTCGCTTCCGTTTTGTATGGTGAATGGCCGAAATATGCGGATGCCATGTGCAGGGCGCCCTTTTGACGTCTAAGTCGGTACGTTAGCCCGAGGGGTTGGTGCATTGCTCTGACTCTATAGATGCACCTTACAGATAGATCCGAAAAAGGGAAGCTGTCTCAAATATTGCATAGGTATAAGGTTGAGCCGTGAGACTCGATACGGGACCTCTGCGCAATTCTGATCAGCTTCATCCTGGGACAACATACTTTTACATTTAGCACATCTTGCAAGCATTGAAGATGTTACTCGTCTACAGCAAAATCAGACAAACAAGAACACTCACCGACGTTCTATCACAGCGCGGGAATATCCGTCATTGATTCTATTGTACTATTCTGCGCCATGTCCAAGTAGTCTTCGGCCGTATACAATCGGTGATAGCTCTGCATGCTCACTCGAAGGCGGTGATAGACAATTGCTAGAACATCAGAACATATACCGATAATATGCGTATGTCAGATGATGACTAGTATTGCAACCGACGTAGAATAGCACGTACCTTAGTGTCACGTATAATGGCGCGCATAGCCCTCGATAAGAGGCCCAAGAATCATCTACACTGTGGCACAAGTTGCAAATACCCCTATTTGCCCTATAGTGCTAATATCGCACAGCTTCAGGTATTCCAATACAAGGTGAATGACTGAGACATATACGGACCTTGGGAGTGTCAGCACCCCAAAGCGTGTCCTGTTGTACCGGTAGTATTGGCAATCGCGGGTGCTAAGAGCACCATCTTGGGTATTTGAAGTGCACGCGATCAATTGCATGGCACCGCTGCAATTGGTTGGCCTTCTTGGATATTTGGGGGCTCGGAGTGGACATGGTGTCTAAACTGCCATAATCAGCGTGGCACCAGTACAGACCAGTACTTGAACCTCATCTTATACGAAAGGATGAGCGTTCTCAGCAATGGCAAGTGAGTAGCGGATGATCCACTTGGAAAGAATTTCGTTTGAGCCTTATCATGCATCCGATACAGTATAAGGCGATCTGCGACTTTGAACCAATTTTGTGACAAGGATATAACGCTATTGTATACGCAATTACGGGTGACAAGAATGCTATGCAACAGTTCAAAGCTTCAGATTCTCTAGACGTGCCAGAACAATGCTGTAGGAACGGAGGAGCTTACCGATTTCACCATATATTTTCTACAGTATCTTCCTCAGTTTGTGTTCCATGTCAGAATCTCAGTCAGGCTGTGCTCTTCCAAGCAATGATATTCAAAACCAATCAAGTTGCGAGCTTCGTAGTCTGCGTGAGGGTCATTCTCATGGTAGGCAGGAGCGAGATGGCGGAAGGCATGGTTCATAGTTCCATCGCCCGCCGTTGCTTTGCCGCGGCCGCAACTCGGCGAGGCGGTGCAAGCAAAACGCGCGTCTCAACTTAAAATGGTACGCGCAGATTCAGGCTTCAGGACCATTTGTATGTACGAGGCTGAGGAAAATCGCTCAATACTACGGTAGAATAGCTTCAAATTAATTGTCAAAACATGAACGCTGTGGACGTTGTATGGGCACTCTGCTAGATCATTCACAGATCGCTGCATAGATTTCTACCTTATCACGAGCGCTTGTCACACGTAGATCTTGCTAGGTTTGATGGTATGACGTAATATCGTACACGCGACTAATGGCGGGCTTGCTTGGGTTTGTTCACCGCTGAGCGTGAATTTGGGGTGAATGAACATGTCCATTTTGTTTTCCGAGCATAGACTAGCCGCAGACGTTCAATAAATAGTCATTATATTCGTAAGCAAAGTACATGCTTGTAAGGTTCAAGCTAATCAGCGTCGCGTATGGTCATGAGATTGAATACGGAATCAGCTGGGGACGGAGTCCAGCAGCCTGTCAAGCCTGAGCATGATACGTAGTACGACCTTCGAAACCTGAGGTAGGCACCAGTATGATATATCTCTTTCATGGAATATTGTGAGATCGAGTAGTATTAGATGTCTTTGGTCCAACAACGGACATAGAGTAACGGTCTGTTTACAGGGATTGGTGTTTAGAAGACTCCAAAGATGTATCAGAGAACATTTAAATTGAGCCCGAACCGTAAAAAATGTCAACTAAAGTAACTATATCTCATCCAATCCAGCGTCCAAACCCACAGGCGCTTGAATGTCGAGGTCCATATCCCCCTCTGACGCGGGGTACCTCTTCTCTGCATCCGCTTCTAGCGTCATTGGAGAAGAACGGGGAGGGAGAGGGAGCGCAGTGGCTTTCCAGCCGCTCCTCCACCCTGCTAGTGCGGCGACTAGGCCAAATACGCCTACCCATACCTGTGCGAGGAGCGTCAGTCCACTTCATACTCGTATCGGCGGTCCGATGTGCGAGATGTGAGCCGGAGAACACGCAACGAAGGTCCTGAGGCATAGTAGGAATGGAAAGAGGAGGATGGATTGAAAGATATGGTTTGAGCAGAACATGGAAGGGAGGCTTACCTCGTTTTTGAACAAACCCTTTTCAAGGGACCTAGATGAAGCATGCTCGTTAGTAAACATGTTCCATACGGAAGTAGACATCAGCAGGATCCATCGGAAATAAGAGAGGCAAAAGACGAAAGGTTAATGTTAAAAACTGGAACGCAACCTAACAAGTTGGGAGCCCATCATATTCAATTTCCCCACTTTCTCGTACACAGAGAAGGTGGAAGTTACTGGCTGTTTCTCGGTCCAACCTAGTATCAAATAATTTGAACCCAACGGCATGTAGTATGAGAGACGTTGAGATACCCCGACGATACAATGCTAGGTTCCCTTTGGGATGACGCCGCAATTGCTGGCGGCACATTGTGGCGCTCCCAGCGTATCGCTCGGGTCCGGTATGTCAAGTAGGCGGACGCCAAACAACAAGTGACCACTTCATCTCAACCCGTAAGGCAAAACAAGACGCCTCAGCGAGTAGCTCGCCACCGATCTTGTCAGCTTTGAGTAACAACAGCGCGCCGAGGCCCTCGAAAGGAGCTCGTTTTGCACACGAGGGTGCTGCGTTGCACTGCCCTCCGCAAAGTGCCCTATTGCGGAGCGAAGATGAAAGCGTATGACTTGCTGTATGGGTATAGTTCATACCACACGTGTATTGCGCACAGCCCCGGTCAAAAGCGCCGCTTCCAAAAGAATCAACGCCACCTCATTTGGCCACCAGAAGACATATAGGGCATGTTTGAAAGCTCCCGTATACGTTCCGAAGCACAGCCCAAACCAAAGAGCAGGTGACGGAACAGACTCTGTGGGAATACGGCGTAGGTTTCGAGAGGGCCTGGCTCCAGCATGGTGCCTTTGAACCGAAGTAGGCATAACCCGTAGACCCTGTGATATCATCCAGAGTCATGGAAAGGCAGACACAAGGCTACTCCGCGACTTTGTTGCCGTAAAGTAGTACTGTATGCACCGTAAAAAAGAGCAGTGACATGACGACGTAGAAAGGAGACAATACGCACCAATGTATAGTCAAAGGCAGATACCCTAGAGCAGCGGCGACTTCGTTGTAGAAGGCATCCCAACGTTTCTTGATTTCTTCCTTCTCAAGGGCAGCGGCAACAGCCTTAATAGTATTGGTGTTTGATAGTCAGGTATTGAATAACCATGGATCTGCTAGCACGCTAACATACCTTGGACTTATTCACCTCCCGTTCACGCATTTTGAGGAGCCGCCTGTCCTCCCGAAGATGCAGGAACTGCAAAAATATGTACGCGGCCCAGAAACGCGTCGATAATCGAGATATGAGGCCTGCATCCAGTGTAACAGTATCGGAGGGACCTTTCGCCGACGACGGCCGAAGCTTGGACATGACAGATGGAAGGGAGAATGTTTGTGGTATAATGGAATGGGTGAGCAGCCAGTAAACATGCTCCAGAGGATAGTAGCATAGCATTGACCACCCCTGCAATCGCTCGATAGTATGAAGCCTCCGCGTCGGAGGTGGCTTGCGTTCGAGAGATGTAAGCCACTGAATGATGGGCAGCAACCCTGTGCGATAGCAAGTGTCAGTGATGTACTAGTCAAAGTAAGGTCACTGGAATTTTGTAACTAAAAAGCATGTATAGGTGGCTGGGTTGACACCACGTATGAAACTGCACTTGCAGACTACAGGTCCAGGTGGTATCCACCGCGCTATAGCCCAAATCAGCTGCAGCGGCAGAGTTTCAAGAGCACACTTCACTAGCGGGTAGATACGCCACAATTTGAGAGTACCCAGCCCTTGGATGGCCATAGCTAGTACAAGGAAACACGCACCCCAAATGTTCGAGAGCATCCGATAATCTCCTACTAGACTGCCGAACTTTGCCAAGCGTTCGGCGACACCACTTATCGGCGAGTCCCGCATTCCTGTCCCATGTTGCAGGCGTGCACGCATGTGCAGGTATGGCACTATGAGTTTCAGGGAATACTGAATAATCTATAGATGCATGATATGTAAGTGCATATACGGGGTACGCAAATGACCTTACCGCAAACAGCTTGCTATATTCACGGAAGAAGGTAAGCCATTATTCAAAGTACACCACTATATGCGCACTGAACTCGTTACCCGACCAGCTGCTCACATAGCGGACAAAATGGTTAATGGTCTCGGAGGTTGGCACCAACGCGAATGCGCCAAGCGTTACGTCTTCGAACTGCGCCAGTGTTAGCGGCTTGCTGAACCTAGACATCTATGAACCTTTGGGTCAGTTACGGCGAAGATAGTGGTTAGGTTTTGTCGTTTCAATATCTCATTCGCGACGGTTCGAAGAGGAGTCGTACCCGGGCGCTACCCGGGAATCTCATGTCCGGCGTACCAGAGCGTGAGAATATCACCACGTGACACTGTCCCGAGGATATAAATTTCGCGTTTGCACGAATTTTGTCCCTTAGAACAAATCCCTGAGGACACAAAAGTTCGGGCTTGAGCGTTTGCTTTTCCGTCGTCTTGTCCGCGTTCCAGTCCTCTAGAGCGACGTTTGTTCTCCTTCTCGTGACTGCGCTTTCTCTCACTTTGACTGGTCTTTTCTGCTTTTTGGAGGCATCGCTTCGGCTGGTGCTCATGATCTGGCAGGGGGAGGCTGGAAGGGAGTAGTGTGGCATGGGGAGAGAACTACATTACCATGTACTGTATATGTTGAGTGTTGCGAAAATGCAATCTATTACCTTCAATTGCGAAAACTTCACGACGGAAGAAATTGCGAACACCTAGTGATCTGAATTGTGCCCAAAAATACAAAAGTCCAGCAAATTGTATATGGGTATCCGGGATGTTATACATGACACGAGTGTTGTGTAGGAAGGAAGAAGCCTGTTGACGTTCATGTCTTTGCGAGTCCTGTCGATGTGTTGGTTTTCCCAACCATAGGCATCGGCCGCTTTGCAAAGACCATCTTGCGTTTCACGATAGCGTGTATCTTCCATGTCGGTGGAGTCGTTTTCGAGGACAGCTCATCCTCGTGAGCAGCGTCGGGGCCAGTATCGGACGGCACTCGGTTCATGATAGCGAGGGGCTTGGGTAAATTGACAAGCTTGCCTTCCAGCAAATGATGGCCTATAAGAAGGCTAGGCTTCTTCTAAAATACGAGAGAACATTCGTGACATGGTGTAGACCCACTCAGTTGCCACACGCACCGTCTCGTCGTCAACGCTCAGCTTGCCCACGAATTGACCCTTCATCTCCCCCTCAATATCCAGAGCCCCTTGCAGTTCCACCAGAACCACCTCATCTGTGCCGAACCGGGCAAATTGAGGAGGCAGCTTACGCTCCGAATGTTCCGCCAGTGCAACTTCAATTGGGACGATCATGGCGACTTTGATTGTGCTTGGAGGGATGAGATATGGACCAAGGGTCGTGGAAGTGGATTGGAATGGCCTGAGGCACCTATAGCATGCAGCAACGTCGGTCGCGACGCGACCAGCAAATACCAGACGCGAAGGTGTGGCAAGAGTCGAAAAACGCGATCGGCCAAAGGGTCGCGACGCGCCGCGCTCCTAACTTCGTCTTAGGCGCCGCCGTCTAGGACTATCTTGCTTCCAGACATGTAACACTGATTTTAGGCATGGCCGCTCGTAGCCTAAAAAACTTATACATAAAGGTTCGAGGACCCAGATCGTCACGACGACAGACACATATACCAACCAACCCTTCCACCATGATCGCTGTTGCCCCCGTTATATCCGCCTTTGACCATGAACAGATCGAGTTGCCGTCAGGTCTGGTGCTCGAGGCGAGCCTATCAGTACCTCCAGTTGGGGTCTCGCAAACAGGGACGAAGCTTGCAGTATGTTTGCATCCCTGGTCCTGGCTAGGAGGCCGTATGGACGATCCGTACGTCTGTGAGTTGTATCGTTGTGTTCAGACTACGCTCACATGTGTGATGTCTGGGTCGATTCGCTGGTAGAGTTATACATCGAATGAAGAGAGTCATGCTGGCGAAAGGCTACTGTGTCTTGCGATATAACTCGAGAGGGGCAGGTCGCTCGGCAGGGTGGCCGTCATTCACAGGCTTACAAGAAGCGAAAGATCTGCAGGAATTGGTGGAGTGGGCACTCGATAGGATACCGTCTGTCAAATCTACAGTCATCGCGGTATGTCGCCTCTGAATCACTACGATAACTCGACTCACACGTACATACCTCAGGGATACTCTCACGGGGCTCTTATCGCCTCACTCTTTCCTCTGTTCCCTCCAGAAAAGAACATTGCCGTATCTCACGTACTTGTATCATATCCCCTTGGTCCACGATCATTCCTAACCGCATTTCGTGGAGTATTCTACAACTCAACACTAGAAAGTCTTCTACATGATCCCCGCTCAAATGTGCTCATCGTTCACGGTGATCGGGATGATTTCACTGGGATCAACAACTACGATGCATGGACGGACGACCTTCGCACCATCACGGAAGGGGAAGGCAAGGGGAAGTTAGAAGTTGTCCAGGTAGATAGCGGGAATCATTATTGGGGAGACGAGGGGCCACGAAGTGTGCTCATTGCAGCTCTGCAAAGTTTTGTATGACACGACAATGTATTATTGATGCACTCGTTGAACCCCTGCAATAATGTATAAGGACGTATACCAGATGTTAGTAGAGTACTGTAACTTGCTAAAATTTCAACGGTCTTCTTTTGTACTGAATATCGCCCTGCGAGATTAACATGCTCCAAGACACAAGATGAGTGATCATCAAATAATTACTACGACAGGGTATTTAGTAATATCAGGTGCAAAGGAATGACAACAGTGACACAAGGATGGTACGGCGAGAGCTGGTTGGGGCAATGCAAGACAAGAACAGACTGTAGAGGACATTCAGGGCACACATTGGTACGGTACGTGTAAGATAGGTTGATGGTTAGGAGACAGTAGAAAAGTACTGGCTTGGATGGATGGCTTGAACAAGATTGAGAGAATGACGTGACACAAGATATTGAATGCATACTGGTATACGTGACTAAAGAAAGCAAAGCGGTGAATGGATCAGGTAGATATTGTACGGTATGGACGCCAATACGTACCAGCTGATTTATTCAATATAGAAACGAACCATGCTATCTGAACCTGCTAACTGATTTAAACGATACTCTTGTCCGTAACTTACTACCTAAACGTCGTCTGCACTCGAAGTTCCATAGCCTCACTCCTCGTCGGGGATCTCTCCAGCAATGTCCGGCAGAGTAGGACGGGGCGGGTTCTTGGCCTCGAGCATGGCGATGAGGTCCTCCAGATCCTCACCAGCGGGTGCCTTCCCCGGCGACGGAGATTGTGGTTGTTCGTCCATCTTGTCCTCCGAAGCGGTAGAAGCGGGGGCAACATCATCAACAAGGGACTCGACGACGTGGGTCTCAGCCGGCTCCAGCTTGAACTCCTCCGACTGCTCGTGGGCAACGGGTTCGGCTTCTACCTCGACCACAACTTCGACCTGATCTTCGTGCTGGTCTATCTTAGGCTCCTCCACGGGCTCGTCATGCACAACCTCGGCTACGTGTTCATGGTGCTCTTCGAGTTCATGGGTCACATTCTCATCGATGGGAACGTACTCTGCATTTTCGACGGGTTCTCCATGTTCGACATGCTCTTCCTCGTGCTCAACATGCGGTGCGGAATCTTCGTCGCGTGATGCGGCAGCGGGTGTAGCCGCAGACTTTGCTACCGCGGCCTTCTCACGGGGCTTTGCACTAGCAGCGCCGGGCTTCGGCTTCGCTGAAGTGCCACGGCCAGGTGTAGTGCCCCGTGTTGGTGGCGCGCCGCGCTTTACAGGGGACGTCTTCACTGGTGCCGAAGTCGCTGCGCCTATACGGGCCTTCGACAGGCTCGATGCCGTCGGCTTACTCAAACGGTCCATTACGTCTGAGTTGAGGGAATGCTTCTTCACAGGCAAAGGAGGCATATCGGGTGCGTTCCTTGCCTTCGCAAGGGAGGCTGCGGTAGGCGCAAATAGACCAGCGGACGGTGTTTTAGGCCGTGAAGTTGAAGCCGGTGTGCGCGGTCGTGTAGTGGACGGGGTCTTAGCCCGTGCAGGTGTGAGCGGAGGCCGCATAGAGGCGCTTGAGGATGGACGTGGTTGACGCAGTGCATGAGAGGCTGCAGGAGATTGTTTCACGCTTGCTGGAGCCCGTGCTGCGTTTGAGGGGGTTGTAGGGCGGACAGAAGGAGGTGCATGATACGAAGCGGGCGGTGACTTGGTCGCTGTGGAAGGACGAGCCACTTTGGTCGCAGTCGCAGACGTGCGCGGTGCGCCAATCGGTCTCGCCTTGGTTGTTGCGCTTGTAGTACGCGCAGAGGCGGAAGCAGTTGCGGGCACAGGTACCAGTGCAGTAGCAGGCGCTTGGCTGTTCAGACTTGATTGACGCGACGGGGCCGGTTTCGACGCGACAGGCTCCACGACTGGTGTCTCATGCGCTGGCGGAGGTGATGCGGGAGTGTCCGGCACTTTCTCGTCAGGTATGGGGAGAGGATCAGAGGCTGGGGCAGGCGGCGGAACAGGAGGGGGTGATACTGGTAGTTCAACCGCTTCGGGCTTGGGGGACGCGTCCGGTGTAGGCAACGAAGGCTTCAGCAGCGACGCTTCTGCTGGTGGCTCTAAGGACACAGAGCCCGCTGCCTGTGCATCCGGTTCCTTCTGCCAATGCTTGAGCTTTGGGGGCCATTCCCGCTTCTCCTTTACTTCCTCCTTGGCATTATCCCCAGCTGCATGAGATACTGGGGTGGAAGAGCGTGGCGGTACATGTGTGAGCGACTGCCTCTTCGTTTGCTGTTCGAACCTTCCAATGAGATTCGCTACGCTCTGACGGGGTCTTTCGTCCGGTAGCGGCCTGGTAGACGCAAGAAGGTGAGATCAGATATACTTGGTATACCAATCATATCTACTTACATCGGGCAATTCGCAATTGGCTAAAGCGTGTTATCCAGCACTGAATTGCTCTCGCCGGCGAGAACAGACGCAAAAGGTTGGAGATTAATGAGAACTGCGGTCGTGAAGCGTGAAGTTCGAGGTTGAGTCGTGATGCCATGACATTGCGACCGGGTTTGGATTACGTTGTATGATAAGAGGTTATCCGCGGGTTATGTGAATGTTACATGTCGAAACTATCCAGTAGCCCTAACCTTGCTCCATGAGCACGACCGTTCGATCAGGCAGTGACAGAGCAAAATCGATAGGCAGTCAGCGAATACCGCCGTACTACCGGCGAAAGTAACGGATAGTGATATGTAACAAATACACCTAACGTATATGATGACAAGCCAAGACGATTCCCAAAAAGGGAGTAGATACACCAAGAAAGCGAGAAAGAAAGTATACACCTGGAGAAGAGCCTGGGTCTGAAAGGAGCGTGAACTATGATATGACGTCCATATGATGCTGAGGAAACTGGTCCAGTGTTCAATTCGAACCATCTCAAAGGATAAGGTATAACGTGATACGCCGGCTGAAGGAACCTACCCGCGCCTGCTGGAGGAAGTGGCTTCCTCGTAGTCAGGCGGAGGGAAGTCGCGATGAGGGTTATCTGTTTCATTGACAGATGTGGTAACAGTCATCCTACAAAAACAATTGAGATGAACATCGGCAGCTGATAAGAATGATCTTACTTCGAAGTATCGTCCGTGTACGGTGTCGTAGGCATACTCCACGAGGTTTGACTTTGACTGATCGTGCGAACATGAGGTGGATTGTTTTGGGGGCTCATCCACGGTTCGACGATAAATGGTTGAACAGCAGCTTCTTCTGAGTCCGACAGGTTGATGTCCGATGCGAAATTATGGGCCTGTTTTCGGCGTCGTCGAATGAAGAACAAAGCAGCTAGAACGAGCAGCGTGGCGACTACCACTGATGGTACGACGCTGCCGACAATCACGGCCGTATTCGATCTAATATCTCAGTCATCAACATGCGTGCCAAGGAAACTATCGATAAAGCCACGTACTTAGCAGCGGAAGACGCTGGCGCAGATGAGCCTGTCGCAGTAGCTGCTGCACTGCTGCTGGATGAGCTGACAGAATCGGCGGCAGGCCAAGTAGATACTACAATCTTGTCAAGATCAAGGAAAAGGCCTGTAGGATCAACGTTGGTGACGGTCATGTTATGCATACCAGTGGATAGACCACCGGAATAGTACTGTGTACAAGTCGTCAGACACGGAAAACAAATCTGCCATAGGAGCATAACCGACCAGCATGTTCTGCCATCGCGTCACGTTGGTTGGCGTAGAGCCATTGAGAGTAGAAGAGATAGGAATGCCGTCTAGTGCAATAGCAAATAAGCCGTGATTCCAAGACGTTGCGCCATACAGCGTGATAGCATTTCCGTAAAATTTGATCGATGCTACTGCCCCTTGTATTTGCGTTCGACTGCAGACAGGAATATGAGCCGAACACTCTAGACCCCAAACCAGCCGGGCTTACTGCATCGTATGTTCATAATAATTCTGCTCGAAGCCGTTTGGAGAACTGTCCCAACCAGAGCTGTACGTGATATTCTGATCTCCGTCATCTAAGACCACGTCCACAGAAGGAGTACTGAGTAAAATAGTAGTTAGTCGCTTTATCGTAATCTCGGAAGGTTATAGTGGTAAACTCACTTCGGATCCCCGTCGCCGGATGTGATATACATGTAGTCAACATCGAACCATGTAGACGTAGAGCTCGTCCACTGATTTGTTAGAGTGAGCTGGTGCTGACTGCCCCCCAGTCCTGTTTGACTGAACAGTAGCACGTCAAACTTGTCGGTTGTTGTGGACCCGTCTTCCGTTGTCGATACCCCGTCCAGAGTAGCAAGATATTGACCCTGAGACTCATTACACTCTGATCATCAATGATACTGTATATCGAGAACGTACGTGATTAGTCCTCTTTGCGCCATATACATATACGGCAGAACCATTGAAAGTCAAGGAAGCGGTTGCCCCCTTCAAAGCAGTCAGCAAACATGTGATACGAACAGGAGAAAACTGACATTGTCCTGTGTAGCATGGAAAGTGCCATTCACGTAAAGGTCCCAGTCCGAATCGTCATGGGAGGAGTCGTGCCAAACGCCATTGGCGTAGACGATTAAAGGGCTTGTGTCTGGGACTAGAGGGATGGTTGAGTTTGGCTGCGGATGTAAGGGGACCTACGACTTACTCGTGAAGTTGAACACTGGCATCACGTAGTCGCCCAGTGCCTGATTATCGCGGGGCCGGCAGGAGCTGGGATCAAGGACAGAACGTCGACTTGACGGTGGATGTGGAGTGTAAAGAAAAGAGAGAGCGTCGACTTTCGGCTGACTGCATCATGAAACGACGGGACAGTAACCGTAATCCGTGCTAAAGAGGTAATTAAGTTCAAGTACTCGCGGGATCGCGTATCAGCCTTTGGAGTATTAGGCCGTGATGGGCACCCTTGATTAGCCAGCTTCTAGGAGACAGGAACGATATCAGAGCTCGAGGCCTCGAGAATCGAGTCAGACGGCGGCCGGAGGATCACGTACGCGTATCAATTGTGAGACATAGGGTCCAAAGTCGTGCTGTATTCAAGAGAAAGCGCGGATCATTTCGACTTCGTCAACTGCAACATCTAGCATACGAAAGACATGGAGTCAATACGACATTCCAGACAGTTGTTTGAAGACCTTTTGCAAGCTCACAAATGTATGGCATATGACAAGAAAACCCAAAGTCAAGACGATTCAACGATACCCTACGATACCGTGAGACCTGCGATCCATGTTGGCGGTTAACTAATATGGCCGTGGTTGTCGGACATTATTTTTGGAAGACGACCCACAGTTTTTTAGGTCAAACGACAGCCCTTGAGCTTGAATCTACGAGCACTACGACGCGGTATTGATCCCGAGCTATCTTCGTGTGGGGAGGAATATAGGAGGGTCATCCGCCTCAAGCGTTTAGGCAGGTTTAGGCTCGTAGAAATCGGAAGAAAATCGGGTTTTCTGTGGTCACCGGTGATCGCTGTTGCTGAAATACCTCGCCTCTCCGCCTCTCTTACAGTGATCATCGCTTTATGCAATGCGCAAGCTGCAGCAGCGCGACATCTCGGAGCTCAGGAGAGAGGTCGAACGTACAAACAGCCGGAGATAAGGTTGTGTCCTCCGAGAAAAATTAACGATAAATAAAACTAATTGGCGCTTAAGATAGCTTAGTCTTATTGCTGAAAAACTAAGTATATTTTCAAGCTACTTACTACTGACTGCCATCACTACGGACTACTCTGACGACCTCATATGATTCTGAAGTGATCGTGTTTCATTCACTCGAAAGTTCGCATCATGCAGCAGATATCGTCTTTGTGGACAACATTTGAATTGAAATCGCAGTCAGGCCTCCTGTAGGAGCAACGCTACGCTACCTTTATAATGGAGGGAACAGCTAAAGCGTATGGGGCAAGGGTGATATCAAACACGGTGAGAACCGAAGCCTAGATGCTTTTCACGTATAGGTGATGCCACAGATCGTTTGTATGCTACGTTACTGTAGCCATGACTGACGCTAACCATAACTCCCCATCCAGGACTCAGGTCTGTCGTTCAGAAGCGAGGCTACCGATCATACAATCGCGCCCTTGATACCCGAACGAGCTGTTCGCTAGGCTCGCCTTCCTGCCCGCTGTTCTAATCGAGAACAATATCAATGCTTGTTGAACTACTTCTGATACTCTGATTACGACGGGTATAGAACTTATACACCGGTGAGAATCGTCCAAGGGATTTTTCGAGTGTCACTAGTCTAACATGCTTCTTCAGGATGTTTC
This sequence comes from Pleurotus ostreatoroseus, assembly GCA_005298045.1. Taxonomy (NCBI): domain Eukaryota; kingdom Fungi; phylum Basidiomycota; class Agaricomycetes; order Agaricales; family Pleurotaceae; genus Pleurotus; species Pleurotus ostreatoroseus. The sequence continues at coordinate 50,893 of SWBT01000278.1, read as the reverse complement.
TATTTCTCCAATACAGACTGGCTGAGTGTTGCATATACCGGTCTTCGAACTAACGCCACGTTTCGCTTCTCGCATTCAGATTTTGACCCCGCAACTCGGGGCAGAGTTTAGAGCTAGAGCGTCATCGATCTCTTTCAGGTAGCCTTGCATCAGCTCAGCGTCGACGTTTGGGGAACTAATGCATTTGTGAGAGAATAATTGCTTCGTGAATGTCCAAAATTAGTGAGTTGCGTTTTCACATGAAGCTTCTCGCATCAAAAAGTCTGACCAGACTTCGTCACTCATGTCCAACTTATTCACTGAACCGGTAAACTAGTGCTGGGATATTGTTCGCGGAACCGTGAACAAAACGGAACCGGCCGGCTCCACGGCGCCATAGGCAACACTTCAACGTAGACCGGGTCTAGTCAAAGTGGTCTTGGCGTGTATGAAGCATGGACGGCACATCCCAGGTTTGAATACTTTTGAGTCTTTATACGAAGGTTGTCTTTGTACATCCGCGCATCTATCCTTATGAAGAAGGACTTTCTGTTGGTGCTGTCTCCTCAAGGGAAGTGGTGTTAGTTCTGTTCTAATTGATCACATCAACGAGAGGCACATGGGAAAGTACTCTGGTCTATATCCCTACATTACGCGAAGATCGGTCCTGTGGTCGCGCTCGATATTATTCCAGGACGACGCAAACTGTTTGTCTCAAGAGACAATGCATGCTACAGCGGCTTAGTATCGAGAGTCTGAGGTATGTCGCATAATTGCCATTCAGTCGTTAACGTCATTCTGTTATCTCAGTCCAATAAGCAAGTTTCCGGGCACATGCAAACTCATGTTGTCGGCAACTATCCGTCCGGAAGATGGCGAGAACGTAGATGCAAACAAGGGAGCTATCACAGAGACAGCTGTTGTAGGTGTGCGCCATCCTGAACTATCATCGTATCTCTCGCTGACAAAATGCCATCTTTGATGGCGCTGACACCATCCTATCATGGCTGTGCCTGCGACCGTTCAGTTTGGCTTCATGGACATGTTACTGTTCGAAAACAGTGCTGGCGATGATATCTTAGGTGGCAAGCAATGCAGGCGTGAGATGGATCCAAGCTTCTTCCTGCTAACACGCCGCCGAATGCCGCTCAAGGATACGTGGATGATCATCCCGCGTCCCTCCTAGGTGCGACGAATAACCGACGACCGGTCAGCCGCACCTCTGGACTGCGCAATCGGAGCTCCTGCCCCTTCAAACCAATCGGCAGTAAAGAGCAATGTCCGGATTGAGAGAAAGCAGGCTCTGTCTACCCAGCCTGCGCCACTACATCATCCGAGCTTTCGCGAAGAGAAGTCCCGGGAGCGCAAAGTCGAGATAGAGTGCGATCACATTGCCTTGATCCAGCAAAAATATGACAGTGCACGTCCTCGGTAAGTGACTGCGTTTGCTAGTACATGAGCTGATGCTTGCGTCCATTGCCCTTGGATAAATTTCGCTAGGTTTCAGTTTGGTGGGCAATGCCGTAAGTCACCAAGCCATATGCCACGCTGCCTAGATAGCACATCTGAAGGTGCTCTCAGCGCAGCGTGGCATATGACGAACCCGGATTTCAGCGAGGGAACGCCAGGTACAGATGGGAAACCAGATGGGAACCGGTTGTTCGGGCGCATCTCATTGCGACTTCCATATCGGGTATCCCTCGCTCGGCTAATCTTTTTATGTCGAACACAATAAGCAGCTGGAATCACATTGCGCGCTGCCGCACCCCTCGACTCCTTCAGCACCCCTCTGCTCAACCTCGACGAAGAAACGCAGAGTCTGCGCGGCCGTTCAAGCTTGTGGCCAGTATACCCCGCGTCTCTACTGGTGCTACAGCCTGCTGCTCCGTTGCATACCCTCGCCTACTGACTGTCACATCTGTTGAACAAGGCGGAGATACTAAAGCGTGTAGCTCGTCGGACGACCCCCCGGCCGGTCGCCGTCAGCCAGTGCAGTGTACCTACCCATATGTGAGTGGAGGCTATCAAAACTCCTAGTGCTCAACGACATCGTACGATAACAATATTCGGCAGTCTACTTGCGATTTCATCGTTCGCGTTGAAGTCGCTGTTCACTCGTTTACCCCGGAAACATGGACTCGCAGATTGTACAGGATTTGCTCCCCGGAACGGGCTCAATGGGCTCAGTGCCTATGCACCATGTACGTGACCCATTGCATCTATCATGTCATGTACTCATAGATCCGTTAGGATTATAAACGGGCTGTTCTTAAGTCAGCTCCTAAAGACTTCACGGTTGACGTGCTCCCTCCTAAGAAAGTTGGTGAGTACTCCGCGCATGGGAGTTTTGTCTATAATCCTGACGTTTATCGCCGTAGGGAGCGGCTACTGCTACGGCATGCATGTAATACCCATAGTTTCAGAGGGCGGTGACGGCCGATCTCTGAAATCGTCCAAGACTGGGTCTTCCATCAACGCGGAGTACGAGGTGTGGCGCAGGTGGGAGGACTGCCTTTGGTTCCAGGATCTTCTTGAGACCGAGTACAAGCTCATGGCACGCACCAAGCGGACACGTTTGGCCCAAGGAAAGGGGGTGAAGAAAGACGGGATGTATATTCGATCTGATCAGGCGGCTTCGTTCGAATCTCTTCCCCCAGGTCCTGATGTGCATGATATCGCGAAGGACGTGCACGATATCCTGCCAAAGTTGACGAAGAAGGGCACATTGTTTCGAGCGGGACAAGCGACCATTGAACAAAGAGGTCACGAGTTCTCTGCTTTGATAGATGCCTTCTTCCGAGATGATGTCCCTACGCTCATCAGGGAGCTACGCGACAACCGAGTCATCCGCGATTTCTTTGGATACTGGAGGAGAGACAAGGACCATGAACGAAAAGCGAATGAGCAGGCCACCTCCAGTCGGATGTCGCGTGTCTCCATCACCAGCAGTGCATTCTCTATGTACTTTTCGTCATCTAATATTTCCCTCTCGTTACCTGGGGCCTTCTCGGATGTCCCGCCTAGCCCATCTCTTCCGGCATCGGCGAAGGCCACTAAGGAGAGTACGCGCAAAGGCAAACAGGTAGCAAAAGCGGCATCGTTCATATCCACATCCTCATCCAGCTCGCGTTCCTCTGGATCGTCCAGTTCCTCTCGTGCGCCGCGCACGCCACTATCGGCACCTGCCGGTATGAGTTTCACAGTGGATGCAGCCGGCAGTCTTATACCAACCTCGCCTATGGTTAATGAGAACCCGCACCAGCAACACGCTGGGCCTTCATCTGCTCCCTTGAGGCCGTCTTCACAATGGCCCTTAGGTCCCAGCAAAGCCGCTCCCATGGAGTTGTCTATCTCAGAGGGTCATGATGGTGCTTTCATGTTCGTCCCTGACTCGCCTTGGGTCGATTCGTTTGACGGTGGACGACCCGGTGGTCTTCAGCCTCTTCCGGAAGACAGAGAATTCGATCCGGCAATGTCCATGATGTCGTTGTCGGGCCCATCCTCTCCTCCTATTCGACGAACTCGCAACTACTCTTGTCCCGATCCTGCAAACAGAAATTGCTTGTTCTTAGCACCACAGGAGGAGTCCACCCAGAGCAATCCAGACTTGGTTGCCCCAGAGGAAGAATACATCCTCAGTGGACACACTACCGATGGCGCACCGGACACTCCCCTCACACAGACTGATTCGTCTCGTCGCAGCTCAGTGGCGCTGACCAGCTTCTCCAGTCAATCCGGGCGATCGTCGCGGAGGACCTCTATAGCTTCGTTATCTGATATTCCAACCGATCTTATCGACGCGGAAGTCGATCTGGACGATTTCCTGAGTGTATCTCCTGAGCCGGAAGAGGACATTCTTCTCTTCAACGATAGCACTATGAAGCCATCGCATCGCTTGCGACCTTCGGTCACTACTATGAATTCAGTAATCTCGAATTCCTCAGTCGACGCCGTCCTTCCTCGCCGTCCCACATCCCCTCCCACATCTTCGGAACCTATACGGCCTCTCTCCTCGGAGGGCCGTCGGTCTGTTGTCGCTTCACCAACTGAGTCTCTCACTGATCCGGATCTGTGGGAGGAGCAACAGGACGATCTGATCAGTGCATACTTTTACGGTACGCCTCTATGCTCTAAGACCATGATAGATCCTCATTCCTGGATAGATCCAGGCTTGCGGCCTGCAACTCCCCCGCCGCCATCAGGACAAGTAACGCCTAGACGCGAGCGCGCATCCACCTTCCAAGTCTCGACACCCGACCGCTTTCCTAAACCATTCCAGAATCGGCCACCAGGGCAGTTCCATCTACCTTGGTCACCACGCATGTCGGTGGCTTCCCTCAGCCCTTCTACTGCAGATACCTTCACCATCAAAGCCGTTCATCAAGATACCATCATTCTCCTTCGTGCCACCTACTCAATGTCATTCCTTGAAGTTCGCGATAAGATCCGTACCAAATTTTTATCTCAAGACGGTCCTCCTTTGACGGATGCTTTCACTATTGGTTTTGCGCCACCTACTCCCGACGAGACCGGCCAGACTTTGCGCGGCCGGCCTCGTTCGCAATCCACTTCTGCTATTCGACATGACGGTCAAGCGCGACTTCGCTTGATCTCTACAGAGGAAGACTGGCAGAATGCCGTGTCGACTTGCACCGCAAAACTCACTGTCCACATATTCGACCGATTTTGAACGACATTGATATCGTTCGCACCTCTCTTTCTTGTCATACCCGTGACACTCACTTTCTCATTCGTAACGACCTTTCATGACCTGCTCGAGTTCTTCTGGACATCATTTTCGTCCTATCCTGTTGTCTATCTTGCTATTTCTCTGTTATGTAGTATAGCGTCTGGATATTAGTTCGCTTCGATTTCTATTGGTTCCCTGTTGTACTTCCATTCTCTTGGATATCCTCATTCGCTCTCGTTTCCGGATGTACGCTGTGTTATTAGTTGTGTACTGTACTGTCAGGGATATGCATTAATCTCGCTCCGTAAAAGTAAGCGTTATGCAGTAGGCTGTATACCTTCCCATGATTATCGAACCCGTAATACAACTGTTGCCAACAAATGAGGTCAATTTATCGCACAGTACCCTGATTACTCTATATCGACACCTTGGGACACTTGGCAGCAAGGCAATTCGTAACCTCATGGTATACACGTGTAGGGGTAAATACGTTATCATGCGTTAACGGCAACAACAGGTGAAGAAATAACTGATCCCATACCAGTAACCGCCTGCGCTATCTTGGCAGACGGTGCACCGATGGGAAGAGGACTCCGCGTCCAGTCAGGTAATATGTTTTGAGTGGGACGCGGTGTCTGCGGTGCAAATAACATATCCTCATCCGGGTCTAGCTGCGAATCTGCTTCATCCCACTTCTCACGAGCGACTTCAGCACCGCCTGTCTTCAGAGCACTATATGAACCCCACGGATGATATCAGCAACAAGTTACGAATCGGAGCATAGATACAAACCCCGCGAGTGAGCCGCCTACCCACGCCATCGTAGCGGGAGTGAATGCCGGAGCTTTCCCTGCATTCTCGGAAGCCCGAGTTGAAGCGGGTGGCGGCGGCGTAGGATTGTTGAGTATCGCGATGTATGGTACCAGCGGCCGCAAAGCAGAATAGCGGCCGTAAGGCGATGGCCGCGGTCTTCCCGGCCGGCTTGGCGGTCTGGATGAATCTTGCGACATGGATGGCGGTGAGATGGCACGAATGATTTCCGCATGCAGTCGTGGTATGAAGCCAGGTAACATTGGGGTACCTCCCACAACGAGAATAGAGGATGCAAGTGTCTTCCGAAGATCCACCGGGACCTGTTAGGGCAATTAATCAGGAGTTGAGTTTGTAGAACGACAGCGCTTGATACGTAAAGGCAGAAAGCGAAGGTACCTTTGTAACTGGAGTGCTTACCTTGAGAAGAGAGTCTAAAATGACCTCAGCAACACTACTTTCATCGACATCACCGCCTTCGAACAGGACCTCAGCAGCTCGCTCCCTAACCCAGCCTGGAACCAGCAACGTGCCCCGCCCAGTACCTGTCTGCTGCGAAGGCGGCGGCTCCACACGGATCCGAAGATCAGTAGCAGTAGAGTAGCGGGTGTAGAGGCTTGCCAGCGCTTGCAAATGTTTTTCAGGCGGCCCACTCCGTCCGATAGATGGCGCAACGTGGGAGTGAGAAACGACCGAAAACCCAGATGAAGCCGCTTGCTGCGATGAGAAATTGCTCTCCATATCTACATCCTTAGAGACCCTGGTAAACTCAGACTCAGATGTGATGTCGGATGGTGGTGGTCCTAGGTCTGCTCCATTATCATCGTGTGCTACAAAGGTGCTGTTGCCGGCATCAGAATCGAGAGCATCACCAACAAAACAGCAGCGCGTCTTCAGCTCCTCGATGACAGCGTCGGTCAAAACCTCTTCCGGAACTCGAGTGGACCGGTTAGCTGTTGGAATGTTGACGGAGCCACTGAGCGATGTCGGAGGAGGAAGATACGTCCCAAACATGAGTAAGAGGGCGCGTAGATGTGAGGAAAGCCTTGCGCCTGCCAGTGGGGTCGTACGCAAGTTAGGGAATAAAGGCCGTGAAGAGTAAATCTGTAGAAAATGGCTTGCACATTTCCGAATATAGGGCACAAAAACATGCTTACGGGTAAAGCGGTCGATTCCAGATGCCCACAATCGAGTACTAGGCCAGTCAATCGGCCCGTAGCCATGAGTGCTAAGAGATGACTACATGCAAATGATATAGAGGGAACCTGATGTAACCTGGTTAGTACGTGAATGTGGATAGAGTTACAGTGCCCATGCCTGAAGGTTGTTGAATAGTATACGTGCGAAGGTATCTTTGATATGCAGCGGAAGTAACGGGTGTTCGACTAATATCACCTTTCGCGACTTGGGATCAGTCAAAAGTGAGCTAATATTGGCGGAGCAGGTAAAAGGTTAGCCTCCTGACATTCGCAGAAATTGGACCTGCATACTCGTGAAACACAGCTCTCAGACGTGCTTGGAGCCTAGCTTCGAGCATTCTTTCTTCTTCTTCTCTGTCGCCAGGGTCTGTTGCCCTATTCAAATTCCACAGCGGTTCTCCAGCTTCTCCCCCAGCGTAAAACACGTCTCTCGGCTTACCCTCACCACTGAATCCAACTTTCCATATACGAGAGCCTGCATCAAGGATGATGCGATCCTCGGTGCCATATAGGGAGTGCCTCCGACTTGTTGTATAGTGAGGAGACGCGTGAATGATATGTGAGCTCGCTGTGCGCGTTGTCTGGGGTGTTGCTAATTGCGCACTGACAGAGTCTTGACTTGTATGCCTGTGTGATGCAGAGGGAACAGAAGCCATTCCGTTGTATCAAAAAGAGATCGTTAAAGAGTGTTGAGTCTCTATGGCAGCTACTCGGAGGTAACTTAGTATGCTTAAGTCGACGGCAGTCGACTCACGGAGGCCATGAACGTCAGGATCAAAGTGCAGTGTGGCGACAGGCGCTCATTGAACGCTGGGCGCTAAGAGGCGCTGCCAGATTCGTAGAAACGCAACCTATTTCATGATACTATTAGCATCTTGCACATATGCTACGATCATCAATGTACAACATCAGCGTTCAAGCTATGTCGGGGAGCTCTCTCTCTCATAATCTAAGCCGTATCTGAAAAGAGTCACCCAAGCTGGAACATAGTTGAGGAATATTCAATCTTCCTCGGGCTCTTGAAGCGTGTCACACCTCATACGGCGATCGCAGGTGAGTGTGAACATCTATGCACTATAATAGTAGCAATCGTAAACTTACCGTTCTTCTCCTATCGCTATGGGTGTCATTGGTTGCGCGACTCGGACAGAACGATAGAAGTCACCGTGTGTCCGCTTCAAGTTTTCTTCCATCCAGCATCGACATCATGCTACTGTACTAGACTGGCTGGATGCACCGCATCAATAGAAACGCAGCCTGTCTGTTTCCATGTGCCTGGTACATCATCTACAGCTCATCAACCTGTTGAAACTACGGACTCAGGGTCCTGTGATGAACCTCCACTCGCACATGCTGAAGCCGTGGGCGTTGACACCGGTATGCACGTTACCGGTTTTACCACTAAAATCAGACGGCGAACCCGATAGGCCTCCACATTTCGGTATGTTTGAACATCCGACGTGCTTGTAGATGCGAACATACAGCGCTCAGAATGGCGCCCGGCGCAGGAGGATGAGAGTGCTAATGGCAACAGCTCATCGCACAGACATACGTCGATAACAGGGTTCTCTTCGGGACATCGGCGTGACTTGTCCGCCTTGAGGCCGCCGACGGCGATACTGGCCAGAACCATGCGAACCACTGTTGTGAGCTCTTCAGCGACCATGCATGGGGTATTGGCAACGAATACGATCCTGAGCGTTGACATCCCCGACGAGGTAAGACAATATCAATAGTGTCCGAAACACATTAGTATTAACCTTGTTACCGGTCACCGCTGAAGTTTTGTTGTAAGTCGCCACGGAAAGCAGGTCCAGCTTGTCACATCTAGTCAATTAGATATGTAAGATGCGCCCTTTATCAGTCAATACACGTGGGGGATATCTGGGAAGCTGTAGATAGATGGAGTAGCCAAAGAAACCAGGGGACGAAGGTGATTTTGCTACTTCCCACCCAGGCTCTCCAAACCAAATTCGCCTCCTGCACCGCGATCGAGGTCGTTGAAAGGATCGCGCATGCTTCCTGTCTTTGCACGCCATAGTTGTATGTAAAGCGCTTTGATCTTCTGCAGTTCCGCGTCTACTGCAGCGGTTCTCGACGCCAGGGCAATGAAAGTAGCATGCTGCGCCTCCAGCGTCGACGTTATAGCTGTCAGTCCAAATACATCAGCGGATCGCAAGATATAAAAATGGAAAGAACAAAGCTTGCCATGCGGGGTATATTGTGTCTGCGCAGCTGCAGAAGCGAGTTTGCGCTCAATTTGCTAAGCGGATGTCAGCAACCCGACCGACAGTAACGCTACAGTGGACTGGCTCACTTCAACGGTCGCCTTGTACCAGCGAAGTCTCTCCCGCATCTCCTCGGTCATTCTCTGGAAAAACCTGGACAGAATGCGGTTAACATCGGCAGAGGATCAACGTCATAACAACGTACTCCAAGGGGAAATTTGCATGTGTCTTCAGGTGTATACCATTCTGCTGGGGATTCCGAAAACCGTCCACAATTTGCGTCGCAACGATAGTATCTTGCACGCTCTGATCAACCTTGCTCTTCAAGTCTCGCGTGTGGTATATGTCAGACTGCAAGACTGTGATAGCATTCACAAGGTCCTGCAAAACAATTAACCAATGAATCATCGGACGCAGATGACCACTACCTTATGCACATTTCTGATGAGTTCTTGTCCTTTTGTTGCTTCCTCACCTATCTTTCGGCGTTTGAGATCGTTACTAATCTGTATACGCCCTTGGATATGAGTGCTGTAGGGACATGAGTCAGCAAAGCGAGTCGGACCATGGCGCCGGACATACTCGATATTCTCGAACAGCCTTTTGATTTCGTCAGGAAGGTCGTTAAACTTGGTCGCTTTCGTGAAGGGAAGCGCCATCGTAGTCGCACTAAGTACGAAATCTATTAGTGAACCTGTCCATAACGATCCTTTGAGACACGAACCCAAGCCTGGAAAAAAGGTAAGTATAAGCACTGATTCAGGGAGTTAAAACTTACGGCTGTGTCGTGGTTTGTCTGCCAAATATATTTGCTCCGCCGCCTGCACCAAACCCACCCGATGTCGGCTGCTTCTGTAGACCCGGCGCTGTACTTGTGCCAAAACCGCCCAATGTTGATTGTCCCAATGTGGAAGTGCCTATACCTGAACTTGCACCGAACGCGTTACCGAAGAGACTAGATTGAGTCTGCTGTTGTGGCTGTGTAAGCGTGTTGGAGAAGAGACCCTGTCCAGGTTGAGTGGACGAACTTCCGAAAAGGGAGTTAGATTGAGCGGGTTGGTTCTGCGTGGTGTTGGTCCCGAATAACGAGTTGGATTGAGCAGGCTGATTCTGGGTAGCTGTGTTGCCGAATAATGAAGATTGCTGGCCTTGTGGCTGGGCACCTGCCGATTGACCGAAAAGGCCTGTACCAGTCGTCTGCTGAGCGGGCTGGGTTTGGCCAAACAGAGAAGATCCCGTAGTTTGCTGTTGTTGTCCAGCTGTGGTTGAGAAGAGTGATGAACCTAGACTAGGCTGCTGAGGCTGTTGCTGCTGGACGGACTGTCCACCAAAGAGAGACGATCCCTGCGCGGGCTGTGTCTGAGCCCCGAAGGCTCCGAATGCTGGCTTTGGGGCACTAGAGCTGGCATTATTCGTTCCAAACAAAGATTGTTGAGGTTGTGTAGCAGGTGCTGCACCGGTTTGACCGAAGAGAGAGGTACCTGCACCAGCAGGTTTTGCACCGAATGCAGAACTATAGGCCGAGTGGCAATATATCACCGTACTGTATAGGAGGATAGAGACGGCAACTTACAAGGCCATTTTCACTAATACGCGTAGATACCACTCTGTTCTTGCCCTTGCTGTTCTTCAGAACGGAAAATGTAACTCTCGCGACGGTTAACGATGAGCAGTGAGCAGAATGCGTTGAACGTTGGGCGTTGAGCGCTCACAAGACGCGCCGGCCACTCACGTGGTATCCACGTGATCATACCTGGTCTTACCGCCTGAGCTCATAGCGTGAGTTGAACTTGTCCCATAACATGGTCATTGTTCTTGAATTTTGTGAGTTCTCTCAGCCACTTTTCTTCAACACGCTTACAATATATAGGAATATTACATCTGATAAACTCTCGTCTGCTTTGGCCGTAATCCACAGCGAGTCAGGTCAGCTCTCCGAGGATCCGTACATTCTTTGTCTGCGAATTCGCCTTGTCAAGCGGCCTTTGACAGTCACTGTTAATTTGAATTCAGGATGACTCGGTTGTGTGCCGCTTTGGAATACCTTGATGCTGTACGGTGAGAGTCATCGTTTTACATGATCTCAACAAATTGACGCATATTACAGCACCACCCGCGGACTTTTGGTCAATGGTCCTCGGATAAGGTAGCGTCAGCGCAGAGTATCCATACCAGTAAAGCTGTGCGCATCTCTTAGTAATTTTACTCGCTGTTGACGAGGTGATTCTCTCCTTCAAGGTTGTGGCGCGCTAACTCGTAGTAGTTTTCGCCCACTATAAGCCGCGATTCGCCTGGGTACCGACTACGCCGCAGCATATTTCTCCCTCCTCCAATACCTGTGGAATCCGCACATCGAGACGCTCCGGTGTTGTATCAGCTTCTCGTCCACTCTTCTTTGGTTGCATTTGACGGTACCGTAATTGCTAGTCTTATCATCGTCGTCCTCAATAGTCCTTCCATATCGGCACGAGTTCAAAATCAGCCCGCGAAGCATGGCGAGAGGCTACTGCCAGCGTCCCGCTGGCTATACTTCACCGCGATCACCGCGTCTGGGGCGGGCGATGTGAGAACTCCCAAGTACAGCGATCGATTTACGTGAGCTGGCTGGGCTATCTATCTTACGGTACAACTTACAAGTAGTCCCTTTCGAAAGGTATCGAGATTTAGATTTGGAATATCGATAACATCAAGTCATCATACGCGTCCCGGTATGTTCGCCGTTTTAGCTTCTATCGTGACCTGTTGGGTATGATGTTACTCGATCCATAGCTCCGTGGTACAACGGACCAAATAGTCCTAGTTTTAGGCAAGCCCCACTGGGATGGTTCGCGCCTGGTATTGCGGGTGTGCACGCGGTCAGGTACGTATGGATTTATGTGGTTAGTTTGGTCGCCTCATCGGATCCGTTAGTCCATAGAGTTGTCGTTCCTAAACATTTTTGCTGTGCGGGGCGACACGTCTGTGGATTTACAACTACCATTCTTCCCGAAGATGATAGGTCACAGGTACGGTGTGTACACTATTTCCTATCAGAAGAAGCTGTACTTGATACTTTGATCAGATGCTCTGCAAGCAGTATCTTACTCAGAGATGTGGCCTGAGATATTGCGTATCCTTTCAAACTACGGCTCGTCATCACCGGCTCCCGAGTAGTCCTATGCCAAGTGTATTTATGTCGTGCCTGGTGAGTACCATTGCAAAATGGTGTAGTAGAGCATTATCGCCATTGACGCGCGGTTCGTGGCGAAGACATTGTCAGGGTAACTGAGGTTCACGGAGAAGTTTGGCATACGTCGCAATTTTCATGCTATTCCGTTTACGAGTGCAAGAGGAAATATCCGCATCGCAGCATTCGGTCGAGACATCCCATCATGACATCAAGCAAGGCTTGAACTGGAACTGAGCCGCACGGTGGCCCGCACCGTAGTTTTGTGAGTCTCCTGTTTTTGCCTTCTCCACCCGCTTGAGTCATATCACCTTGGTTGCTACGCCGTCACTTCGCCGGCATTCTCACGTTCAGCTGGCGGGGGTGGATGGTGATGCGATGCCTCTTCCACGCTACTTAGCTCGTTCTTCTTTAGGAACTGTCAATTGTTGCAACCCCTGGTATCAGGCGGCATGATCGGGCCCAGAATGCTCTACCATACCATGACCTGAATGCGGGAGATGGGACTGAATTCGGCTATACGTCAAAGAACAAAGACCACCGCAGAAATGTTCTCAGCCTCATTCCTCGTCGAAAATACTCACGCTAAGCTCCCTTTAGCCTCCACTCAAGTGCGATACCAACGGGCCGAGTCTATTCGACGTGCAATGACCTTGTTTACCACGTTTATCTCGCTGTCTCTGACCCCATTTGGTCAATACAGGGATCCACAACTCTTGCACGTGGCATGGGAACAGCTTCGTCCGCCCTCGCAACCGTACCTTTGGCGCGAAATAAACGTGTGATTCGATCCCTCCCGCGAAGGATGTCTACCGCTTGTCTACAGGTATCGGTATATGCGACGTGAGTCTTGGTTAATTTCCTTCTTTGTTTCGCGGGAGCTAGCCCAAATGGTATTTTACGTTCTATGATCGAACCAAACTCAAAATGCTATATGTTTTTCCCAGCACTAGTGCATCAACGAGCCGGCGACATCATCGCAGTGACGAGACTGGCGTTTGCCTGGCCCTCCGTCGCTGGAAGCTACTTGGGCACGAAAATCCCTTATCGCTTGTAGAAAGATCGGCTGACGACCTAAGCGAACGGTGTTTCAGGTTGAGAAGTGATGTAATGGTATGTCCTCTTCTACATAGCGCTAAGCAGCGCTGAAACACGTCGCGAGTCACCAGAATTGTCTGCCGTGAAAACGGGCCTGTTTACTTCCCCTTTCGGCACATCGAATAAACCTTGCAGACTGCAGCGGCATTCATGGAGACTTTCCCGGAGGCCTACGCCACGGATTATGGTTTTCAGACGCAACAGTTGAACAACCGCCACATCAACTCCCGCCGTATAAAGGCGTCGGTCCTACTCACTATGTCGATACCTCAGTATCATCCTCATCTCCTATCATCACTTACATTCGCTTGCCTCATGAACCACCAGGTGAGTTTACAGCGAGCCTGCTGTCCTGTCGTCGTGCTCCTGCTTACTCCCAACGTGCTCTGTAGTACTCTTCGACCTCTACCTTCCGCGTGGACGAGAACTCAGACAACGAATCATACACGCCACGCACGCCGCGTCGCACGCCCATGGCGTGTACATTCTGCAGAGGTATTTGCTACCATACTGTCAGAGCTTCTCGTGTATTGAACCCCACCGTTCTTATCTGACATAGGACGCAAGCTCAAGTGTGATGGCCGACCCACCTGCGCCAACTGTACAAAGCGAGGCATTCCTTGCGCGTATATTCCAGTGTGAGTACCGTGTAATGCATTCTTGCACATCTACATGCCTCATTTGTTGACCCTCATCTAGCTCCGAGCAGCAACGCTAACTGACTCTACTACTTCCTCATCTGGCCATGAGACACCGAGAACGCTATACACGCGTCGCACCCTTCTTTGTTTATCAATTCCTCACGCATTTGTTACTTATCGCTCTGTATTTCTTATTAGCATTCAGCCGTGTCATGTAGAGTTATCATACATACATTATAGTTTCGTCGTATACCGGACACTTTCCTGTCTTGTTGTAGCCATACTACAATACTGCGTCTAGTTATTTTAGCCTATCAGAACTTTGGTATACATGCACATGCATCGTTAACAGCTTCTCACGTCATCTACGGAGTGTTTAAGCTTTACACTCACTGGCCGTCCTCGTGCAGCTTCCGCCTTGTGGGCGAGAATAAGCGGAGTCGGAGAAGCCCATGAAGCACACTGGCGCCAGTGCCTTTAAGCCGGGTTATCCGACGCTGTATATTCACAAAGCCGTCATGCCATGGTGAACGTGCTTCCAAAGTTGCTACAACGCGTCCACGACAGTCGTGATAGTCTCGAGGTCACGCTTCTCTCTGACCGTGTACCCTTCCGGACCCATGTGCCTCTTCATATCCGCGCGACACGCCGTCCGAATTCTCCGTGACTCGGGTGGTTCTCCCCTACGAGCACATGCAACACACCGTGCGCCTTGATAATAATACACCGTCAATCTCACCACGCCAAGGCGACGTGCATGCTTGCCTATGTGCATGTATGACTCAATTTAAGCAGAGTAGATCATATACCTCGTCTACCTTCTCATTGACCTGTTCATATCACCATGGACAAGCGTACCGAGGCTCAAGCCACGGAGCCGGGCAGCCAAGAGGACCAACATACGAGTTTACCCGCCTATAGTAGTCGAGGTGCCTCGACCTCTCAGAGCGTAGAACTTACAGAACACTCGTACAAGCTCGATGATTCTAAAGGGCGTCCATGGATATGGCTCACAGTTCGGAGTCGTGCGAAGGAGAAAAAGACTTGGCCTCTTTTCTACGAGCGGGACATTATTCAGGGCAGTGTTGAGGTTGATTTTGACAAGACAGACGGTGCGAAGGGGGTCTCGATTGGGGTGCGTAAAAATTGCAGTATCGCTGCTGTCTATTATTATTGACGAAAATCCGTGGGGATATAGGTGACCGCCGGTGTCACCGCCGTAGGACAGGAAGAGCTGACATTTCTGACCCTCTCCAACGATCTGTGGGATAGTAAGACTGGTGGCAAGGCAAAAGGCAAACTTTCCTGGCCGTTTTCTATCACGCTACCGAGCGAGAACGCTGTCTCGGAAAGGCCGAAAGGAAGAGCCGATGTATATCGCCTGCCACCAACCTTCACAGGTAAGCTACCGAGCATACAGAGTTTAACTTACTGATTTATGGAGGGCGTAGAGAGGGCAAGCCCAGCTTATATTGACTACAAGCTGGTCGTGACCGTCCGACGAGGCGCGCTGAGGGTGAATCAAACGTTAGTATCACGAGCAAAAATTTATTTATCGGAAAACTCACTAGCTGGTGTTTAGCTTGACTACTAGCTTTTTCTACACACCATTGAGTCGTGCTGAGCCCCCATTTTTGTTACGACAGGCGGCCTACCAGAGTGGTAGCCCTCTAATAGGTCCGGACGACGACCCAGAGGGCTGGAAAGTCATTGCACCTTTCAGGATTGCGGGCACTCTCTTCAGCACTAGGACCGTTTCGGTAGAATGCATAGTGCGTACCTCTGTAGCCTATCCCACTAGCGGTCGGCCTCATTGTTTGCTCTACAGGTCGCGATAGCATCCCCGGTGAGCGCTGCCGATTTCCGGGAGCTTGTTGACCAGCCGCTGAACTACACCTGCGCCTCACAGCTGTCGTATGCCACAGGCTCACCGATACCTTTATACGTGACCTTCAGCTCAGCAGACGAGCAGGCCCTGGACCTTCTCTGCGCGGCAAATGCGATTCGGTTCCACCTGTATCGCGAACGCCTCATTGGCTCGCATGCAATAAGAGAGGGTGCCGTTGGCCAGAGCAATAACACATTCCGGGAAGTCATGGGCACTGCGACTTTCTGGCCGTCGTTGGACAGCAGTGGGGAGCAGGGAAAGAGGCGGATGCAGGGCGAGATCGATGTCCGGAAAAGCCTACGTCCGTCCTTCGTCTTCCCAAGGTTCACCCTCCGAGTGAGTTTTCCTTGACCCCGCGGGAACTGCATATTAGGCACCCGCTAGTGTGATGTGAGTGGATTCTACTTACTGACTTGATACTCGCGCAGTATGCGCTGTGCATGTTCCCATCCGAGGCGCCTGGCTTCGTGCCTGCGAACGCGGATACACCACTCTTCACAGAGCGGGTCATTATCCACACCCTCAATGCCGTTGGTGTCGTGCCACGATCCTTCGCCCCACCAGGGTATGCCCCATCGATCGAGGGAAATTATAACACCGTAACTGGCTATCTGGAGAATGGCAATCAACGGTGCGTTCTATCACATTGACTGAAGCACAGAACGATCAAAGACTCACTTCTGCGCAGCTTCTACCATCATCACGGCTTCATGTAGCTGCAACCTGTATCCATAGATCATATGCACCGAGGACACGAGCGTCCCGCATTCCCATGCAAACCATATGGACTCTCCATTCGCACCTTTGTATACACGCCAGACCTGTGCATCCATGCACCCGCACTACGCAGACATCATGTAGCAGCGTTTTTCCAATACTACGATGAGATTGCCCGATTGTACCAGTCGATACTCACACTTACAGGATTATATGTCCGTGTCAAGGGCCATAAGGAGCAGCCCTTCGAACGTATCGTCTCCTTTACGCGTTTGCGTACCCCTAGCCCCCACACCAGCGAGAAGATCGCTGTCAGAGAACGGCACTTCCCACGCTAATGACTCTGGTCTCCGTGCAGCGACGAAAATGAATAAATTATCCTCGTCAGCAGACCCGAATCGTGTCCACGTTTCCTCCAACGTTTGATTGGTATGCACGGTGTTGTCGATGTTCTTGAACACGTTGGACGTGTCGTTCGACTCTGGTAGTGTCCGCCGTCGTTTCGCCTGCACGGGTTGGAATGAGAACCACAAGCCAAAAGCGGACCAGAATGGGGTCTCCTTCGTCAGACTCCGGACTTTATAAGAGATGACGACGCGTGGCGAATTTCCTGAGATTTCAGGCACAAATGGAGGTTCAGTGATTTGGATGAGGGTTCTCAGAAGCGGCGCAAGAAGTTCAGGGAAATAGACCTACATATACGCCGCAAATGCGTCGCTGAAATTAGCACGACTGCCAAGCACGCTGTGGTCGAACTCGTCCCCAACTCCCCTGAAGCTAAACGCCCAAGAAGCGGTGGGGAAGAGGCGAAGCACACAGCTCAATGGTGACATGTCTGGATGGCGGCTCACCAGGTCACTGCAAACGATATGGGTCAAGTATTGCGACGATGGGGCAATGAGTGCACTTTGTAAATGCCATCCTAGCTCAGCCGCAATGTTCAAGGCCTCCTGCTGGTTTCCCCATGTCAGGGGGCGTACTAGGACTTTCGGGCCCGACGTGCGACATATGTGCTGATGTAGATTCTTTTCCAGGAGAGGACAGACCTCTGGTAGGTCAGTGACCACTAATGTCGCGCCACTTCCGGTCAGCTGCTGTGCAAGAGTCGCAGACACGATCCCCGTGCCACTGCCTAGTTCCAAAACGTTGAGGGGCCGAGCGCAATCGTCTTCATCGAGTAAAGCGGGATCGAAGAGCAAGTCACGAGGAGATTGAATATATGTGTTTAGTAGGTACGCCGCCTCCCTGTGATCGATATCGCAAACGACTTGACAATCAGAGAGAGTGGGTGGATCATATCCGGGAGTGTTACCAGACTCTGCCAGCGATCCCGAATTTATGGATGGCCTCTTGCTGGGCAGTGGTCCCAAACAGCTGGCCGTCAGCGCTTTCAGCAGGCAGAGAAGGTTCGGACGGTTTGATATCGAGACTTGCGGGGAAGTTGGGATTGGATTTGTTGATCATGTCAGATTCAAAAGCAGCGAAAGATGCCCACGCGAGAATATCAACGTTGTGGTCAGAATAGAGCGACGGACGAGCAGATTTCTTCTGGGAAGGCGGGGTCGGAGTGGTCTTAATCAGGAAGTTCCACGTGGCACGGCTGCCGCATAAAGCCGCGGCTTGTGTTTATTGTTCCGGACCGCCCGCTCCCCGCCCGAGGACCCGGAGGCCGGCAATGAAGCCATCCGATCGACATAGACGCCGACATTACCGACCGTTTACCTGACAAGCGGGGTGGGGGCGGGGTACCTGCGAGAGTAGTTATCTTGCATACAAACCACCACCACCCTGCATCTCATCTGAGGTACTTACTCTCAGCTGTACGGTGAGCAGATTGTGATCACAGAATGTTGCGCTGAACTTGATGAATGGTACCACTTTTAGTACTCGCGTCCGTTAAGCGGTCTTTCATTGGGGTTGAGCGCGTGGTTCCCTCACAGCTACCGTCATGTCCAATCCCAAACCCACACAATTGACACCTCTAGGATATGCCCTAGCGGGTGCGCTAGGTGCTTGCTTCAGCACGGCGTGAGTTGTCGGTTGTCTGGTCGCAATCCTGTTGCATGGCAGGCTGACATTCGCTCCTGAAGTGTAGTGTACCCTTTAGATGTGTGAGTGCATATTTCTCTATTCGTATGGAGTTGACTCAGGACGTTCTGCACTCTGATAGTGTGAAGACACGTATACAAGCTGCTCACAATGATAAGAGTGGGAAAAAGAACGTTGGGTCGCTACTCCTGGAAATTCTGAGGAAAGAGGGACTTTGGGGATACTACAGGGGGTTCGGAGCTACGATGCTAAATACGTTCTCTATGCGTGAGCTGCTTGCAATCCGTCGTAGAGACTGCACTTCGCTAACGCACCACACAGAATACGCGTATTTCTTCTTCTACTCCTTCGTACGCACATCGTACATCAAGCGACTTACTTCCCGACTACCCAAAGGCTCAAAAGCACCACCGCTGTCTACCGCGGCGGAACTCGCTCTTGGTGCAATTGCGGGAGCTCTTGCGCAAATATTCACGATCCCCGTCGCAGTTATTGCCACGCGGCAACAGATAGGGCGTT
Organism: Pleurotus ostreatoroseus; assembly: GCA_005298045.1. Lineage (NCBI taxonomy): Eukaryota > Fungi > Basidiomycota > Agaricomycetes > Agaricales > Pleurotaceae > Pleurotus > Pleurotus ostreatoroseus. The sequence continues at coordinate 31,909 of SWBT01000278.1, read as the reverse complement.
CGCTAGACAGTCCAAGACGAAGGAAGCACCGGACGGTCCAGAAACTGGCGAATGGCGATGCAGAGCTGGGCGTCACGACGTCGGGATCAGAGTCCGAATCCGCTCGCAGCGCCATCAGTACCACCTCGAGCATCGAGGAGTATGAGTATGACGATTCATTCCTGGGGGTCGCGAGGGAGATCATCGAAGAGGAAGGTGTCACTGGTTTATGGCTGGGCCTCCAACCTGGTCTGGTGCTGACCGTAAATCCTGCGATCACCTATGGCGTGTATGAGCGTGTAAAAGGGATCATGCTCCTTGCAGCTCAGAAAGCAGGCGATACCAGCGGGAAGCTGTCCCCTTGGGCCACTTTCTCCCTAGGAGCTCTAAGCAAGACCCTTGCTACTGTGGTACGTCCATATTGCGCTAATATTATGAAGTCACCGCTCACATAAATTGAATACACGTCAGGTCACGTACCCATACATCATGGCAAAAGTCCGAATTCAAGCTCGTTCTGCGGATACGGACGATGCCAGAGCGCACCATGAACCTAAGCCTCATCCCGGACAGTTTCACCACGACCACTCACGGCACGTCAGCGGTGTCGATATTCTTGCTCGCGTATGGCGCAAAGAAGGTTTCATGGGTTGGTACCAGGTATGCCGCTCCCGATTCCCCGCACGGTCACAAATCTTAACATAAATCGCAGGGGATGGGTGCGCAGATAACGAAGGCCGTGCTCTCACAAGTTCTTCTGTTCCTATCAAAAGAACAATTCGAACGCTGGGCACTTGCAATCATGGTCATCTTGTGGCGCATCCGACGCAGAGCTTAGAAACTTCGCTGGATCTCGACCAATCCGGAAACCGGACTCTCGGAATGTATATTACTATACCATGCATATCCTTTTCAGCTTAGCTAGTATCGCCGCAATCTACCACAGCAATATATCAATCTCTCCTCCAAGGCATCTATGAGAAACTGGAATTGAATCCGACTTCTTGGGATCTGAAGTCGCGTAATTAGGGCACAGCAAAAAGTACGCAACCGTACGCACACGTGCGCAACATGTACGCAGCATGTACGCAGCATGTACGCATCACGTACGCACCACGAACGCACTTTTCCTACACAAAATCAGCTAAATCTTGGAAAATTGAGACATACATCGAGCTGATCGGGCCCATGCGTCTCATGTTATCCCGTCCCCTTCATTGGGGCACATATGAGACGTCTATTGACTAGCTATTTATCACGATGTTATACATTAAGTACTCGAACCAAGCGGGTCTGTGTTCTTCGTGTCTGAGCTGGACTCGCCGCAAATTCCTGTCCGATTGGTCAGTGAAGGAACACTGCTGTTGGGCCTCTAGATATAGAAGTCTTGGTGAGTTCATCTGCCCTGTATATCGATGTGCCCGAATTGTATCGAGTCTGCGCATGCGCTGCGTATGTGATGCGGACGCGCTGCGCATGTGATGCGTACGTGGGAAATCTTACGCGCACGTCCGCACCCGTCCGCGCACGTCCGCAACAAGTACGCAACAGGTCCGCAACAGGTACGCAACAGGTACGCGACGTACGCAACATGTCCGCAACACACACGCATCGTAAATGCAGCTGCATAGGCACTTTTCTGTGTATAGTCTGGTTCAGTAGTATGTATGAATCTCTGGTGTTATCAGGGCACGATATCAGGGCAGATACGTGCAGTACATGGCCTCCCCGACGACGAATACTATGGATTGCCGGATCATTTCATAAGCGCTCGTGTGAGCGACGGCGGTGTAGTCTGTATTAGTATTTAGACCGAGTTCAACAACATTATCGCTCCATTTTTGAGATAGGAAAGAGACTGAAGTGTTTAAGAGCATAGTAAAAATGTTTCAAACCATCCACCTACCCTCTGGCTGCCACTACGGCTCGATATCCCGGCGTATGCGCTGCCTTAGCGCGCGTGCGGACCCCCCTTAGCGCCGTTGCGGACGCGTTGCGTACATGTTGCGTACCGGCAGCGTACCTCGTGCGTACCTGTTGCGGACGTGTGCGGACGCGTGCGTAAATTTCTCTAGGCCCGCGTAATTAGTATGTCATCGCTATGTAAGTGGCTTCAGTGAGAGTTTGACTATCCCTACATACGGAATATGTACCACTATGTATCCCAATGGATTTTCTTTGCATCTCGAGACTGATCTTGCTTTATGGAAGTTCTGCTGGACGGTCCGCTTTAGGCGTCGGGCCAAAGCCAGTCCAAGAGAGATGAAAGCGCTTGTGCCGTGATCATCGTTGTTCTCGATTAGCACGTTGGCGGCAGCCACCGTGCCTGATAGCAATGAGTCTGGCTGTTGACAGCGACGCCGGGGCTATGCAGACACCCGTGGGTTGACGATAACCACTTCTCTTAACTTGGGACACGACGATTAAGTGACTATTAGGGATGGCCCAGCTTGGAATGGTTTCTGAGGACCAATACCGATATGCTTTGACAAACTTCGTGAGTATCTTGACTGTTCTCTTTGAAGAGATCAGATGCTGATACAAAGCCTACGGTAGCGCATTGCGCACGAGAAGGTCGAGGAACAGCGAGCACAACTCCAAGAGCAGGAAAAGCAGGTTGCGCTCCTCCGTGCACGCATCGCGCTCCTCGAGGGCACGAACGATCCTGCACTCGCGAAGCCAGGCAACTCAGTAGATGATTTTTCGATACGTGTACGTATCCTACATCTCCGCTGCTAGTTCATCGAGCATCCTAACCAGATACTGTGCGCAGAGCTCTGCATCACAGCTCGAGCGGCTGATCAACAGCTGGGCCGCGGACGTCGTTAACAACCCGCCCGCCCCCCTGAACGCGATCCGCCACGCCGCGTTCGCCGACATCCTCGACGGCTACCCAGGCGAGGCAGGCGCATACCCCCCTGAGGCAAACCCCATCCATGTCATGAGCCTGCTCAGACACGCCATTTCACAGACCATCGCCGAGGGGGTCATCAACTGCCTGATCGTGACCGATTCTGCCGAAGCGAATATACAGCTCACGCGTATCCACGAGCACATTTTCTCCCGTGAGTGTCATTCCGTTCTGTAGTAGTGCAGATGGCTTATCGCCGTCTGAAATCTCACGCAGGAGACGCTACTGTCGCAGCCGTATGGCGGAGACAGACGTTCAGCGCTGCGGTCGAATCGTGCTCACCCGCCATGGCGGAATTCTTCCTCGGCGAAAGCATACCCGCACTCGTACAGATCCTCGGCCCCAAAGACAACCCAGACTCGATGATCTGCAAGGCATATCCCATCCTCGAAGCCGCCTACGAGTTCTCGCGCATGCTGCACGGTGCCCCATCCAGCTCCGGTGGAACCCCGGACGCGTTCTATCGTGCGTTTGCACAAGACCTCGGTGCCACGTTGCACCCTTCGCAGGTCGAGCTCGTGAAGCGGTGCTTGAAAACGGAGAGGGGGGAGGCGGATAGGGTGGGCGCGACGGTGTTCCCTGGACTCGTCAAGGTCACGCGGGGAGGCCCGGCAGCAAACGGAAACGCGAACGGCTTTGCGCACACGCAGACCGTTGTACGAAGGGCTCAGGTAGTCTGCGAGTGCGCTCTCGGTGTATCCACTCAACCACCCGTCCAGGTCCAAGCTTGAAAAGTACTTTGGTTTGTGTATGTATCCTAGCACTCACCAAGTACCGTAACATTTTGAGCACTCTAAAATCCGGGGCACCTAAAGTCCAATACTTTTGGGTAACAAGTAAACCTGTCTAATCCTGTGCAACGAGAAGGGAGGCCAGCGTAGCTTGAGACTGTACAACCTGGAATGGCATGGTCGTCAGCGATAGGCTATCTGGAGCAGCTGGGAGTACCGTACCTCAACTGCCTGCAAGACTTCCAAACGTTTCCGGGCCGCATCTAGCCAGTCCGTCAACAGTACCTTCGCAGTTCCCTTCAGCTGGTTCAACTCTCTAGTTGCGCTATCCAGATCCTTCTCGTTTAAGTAGTACTCCGCACGAGCCAGTATACTCAGAACGTCATCGCCCGGAACGAGACCCTGCTTCTTGAAGCTGAAGGACGTCAAGAAGTGAGACGCAAGATGCGACAGCAGGCCGGCGTTCTGGTCAGGAACGAGTGCGACGCTTGCAACCTTTGGAGCGACGGAGGTCGTGAACCACGACGCGAGATCCGCGAAAGGCTCGACACCGATGTCGGGCACGTCAGACGTCTCGAGCGTGTCCAGTGCGGCCGCGGCGACGGGGTCGTCGCGCGCTGCGGCGATGTGGCGGAGAACGCGGAGCTCTTCGCGGAATGGCTTGCGCACTGGGGCGTCGACGGCGTGGTTGAGGGCACGAAGGGCTGACCAGAGGGCGTGTATCCGGAGGTTCTCATCGAGATAGTTCGAGTTGTCCAGGGCGATGCGCTCGAGGCGCTTCAAGTTGGAAGCGAGCTCATCGAGCTTGGCCAAGCGTCCACCACGCTCTTGCTCGACGCGAACCTTGATCTCGCGGATCCAGCGACGCTGAAGTTCGATACCTTGTGCGACGACCTCTTCCTTCAGACTATGAGAATATTGTTAAGTATAAGACTGTCAGATAACAAACTAGATACGTACCGCTCATTGATAATCTCGCTCTGGGTCTGCAGTTCCCTGTTAAGCTTCTCCCGGTATGCCTGAACAAACTTGACGCGCTCCTCCTCGAAGTACTTCCTGAAGCTCTCCGACTGGCTATCAAGCTTATCTTGAGCCTCCATCTCAAGTTCAATGAGCTTCATGTTGTACTCCTTGGACTTCTGCTCTAAAGCTGCTTCAAGCTTCACACGCTCCTCCTCCTTGACCTGGTCGATGCGGCTCGCCAGCTGCGTAAGGTCGCCCTTGGCGTTGTCCAGTACATCACGCGCCTTATCTGCCGCGGCAGGGTTGGTGTTGAGGTACGAAGCGAGATTGTCGATAACGGAGGCCAGCTGAGCGATGACAGGTTCGGATGCACCGAACTCTGCGACGGCAGGCGCGACCAGGGGAAGTGGGGAGGGCACAATGACGGCCTCAGTTGCAGGGGTTGCATCTGATTTCGCCTCTTTCGCTGGTTTAGGCTTGGGAGGTGATGGTTTCGCATACCCCGGTGGTGGTTCAAAACCAATGGGCAGGGGTGCACTGTAGACATTTTCCCCATTGTCTTTGTCAGTCTCAGTCGGTACGACCGACGTCGGAACTTGCGGTTGCTGCGGTGTAGAGGTCACCTCGGCAGGAGGGACGAACGGCTTGCCTGCAATGGCGTCTTCAGCCCGGCGTGCTAGCTCCTCCACGCCCTCCGAGAACTGAATAGCCTGGTGTTTCGCAATCGCGGCTTGTTTGCTCGTTTGTCCAGTTACTTTCTCCTCGGCCTTCTTGACGGTCGTCTTCAGTGTTGTCGAAACGCTTTGCAAGCGTTCCTTCGACACTTCCTTCCCATGCTCGATCGCGCCCTTCGTCTTCTCTACGACCTTGGCTCCGGTCTCACCGCCGAAGAGCCCTTGAACATAGGCGACCCCATCCTTCGAGTACGTCAGGACCTTCTCAAGTGTCAGAGTGTCCCAGTCGTGGTCTTCCGCATACTGGAGGAAGGAAGCACCGAGGGGGACGTTCTCGATGAAGAAATCGTGGTACTGCTGACTGTTGAACGCGACGAACGCGCTACTGACGTAGAACGTGGCTGTCGCACCCGTAGTGTAAACGATAAACTTGCGCAAGAGGTGTCTCTTCTTCTTCGGAACGGCTGAGGGCACCTCCGTCGCAAACCGCTGCAGCACAGAACATGTTAGCTAGTCTTGTGACACGATTGAGCCGTTCGGAATGAGCCATACCCGATGAGCGACCCGGACGGTGGCCCTACCGGCGGGCGCACCCACTAATCTCGCTGCTCGAAGCATTGAGCACACCGTTGCGGACGATGCGGACGATGTCGCGCCGGTAAGGTGCGGAACTAATATCGGACTTCGGGGATATTGCGCAGATATGCCTGATTTGGGACTTATCGGATCCACCTATCCCGGAGTGCTTTTCGCGAACTTGTACCTTCGTCCTGCCTCAGTATACAGTAACGACGATTGTCAGATTATGGGTAATAGTTCTTGACAGGATGGTTTCCAGTTCAACAGGAATCGACGAAATCCAAGCGCGCTTGTCAATGTTGCTGCACACGGTCTCAAGTGCCGCGGCGCGACATCTCTCTCTTTCTCTCTTTCTGTCTCTCTCTCTCTCTCTGTGTGTGTGTGTCCGAGGCAACATCGTTTACTGATCATAGTCGACGATACTAGTATTCCTTTCTGCTTGAAGAAGGGGGTTGAAATACATACGGCGGCATCAAAGACACTCTTATTCGCCATGCCCCTGGACGATGACAAGATTGAAAAATCTGGTTAGTTTACTGGACAATCCGAACGAGAACTAATTCCCGTGCCCGAGAGCCGTCCTTCCTCGAGCTGTATCGTGGTGAAGGCGGTGGCTGCTGATAGCCTTGACGCAGCAAATCTCACGGAACCGCGTGCATCCGGTCCGTAAGTGAACTTGCGATCACAGTGCGTCTTCTGAAGAGTCACCAGTACGATGATGATGGTGGGATACAGGCCCTAGACCGCTGTTAGCTTCGTTAATTGACCTGTACAGACATGTATCCGAGAAACGTACGACAAGCGGTGGCACGACTCCGGAAAGAGTATGAGAGACATGCGCAAAGCTACCCTTGTTGAGTAACGTGCCAATGAGAGATACAGCCTAAAATATACCCCATAAGTCCGTGAACTGAGTGTCAAGACAAGTAGAGAGATTGACTGGCAGCGTACCCATACTGCACAGTATAGGACTCCCGACTCGAGCAATAATATGAGCACGTTATGTACCGCTCTCGTATTTGAAGTGCCAAGATATTGCCGAATTTCCTTGCGATGGATCCATGCCTTCATTGCAATAAGCGATGTTGCAAACATATTCGCGAACAACGAGACGGCTAGGGCTGCTATGCCATAGCCGTTGGGCACAATGGCTTTATGGTATGGAGTTACATGAGATGTTCCAATGTCAATAGTGGCGAGCACCGCCTGTCGTGGAATGATTGTGAGATGAATGTTAGAAACACGAAAACACGGCAACGCACTGGCATCACTACGAGTATGCCGCACGGTATAATGATCCAACGGTCCCATTCCCATACCACTACAGCACGCCACATGACGATTATATCACTGAACCAGAACTGTTATGATGAGCAAATAACAAGCATTGGAAACAAAGTTTCGCAACATACTCACGTTATAAAATAGTGCCACGGTAGTTATAACACTCCATCGGTATACGTCTTCGATAGGCAATGCTGCCCATGCCACAGGATCTCGGATTTCTCGCATGAACGTGTAGACATTCACTAACCAGTGAATGCCAGAGGCAATATACATGATGCTCATGGCGAACACCACGAAGGCACGGGATTTTGTTGTTATTCCTTGTCGCCTGCATAATGAATTTCGAGCGTTAGGGCATGGTCTCCAAATCACGGATTCAAAAGGAGCAGGACTTGCGCGACAGTAATTAATGAGAATGACACTAGAAGTGTAAGTATACCTGGAACATTATGCGACGGATGCTATGAGTGAACTGGAGATGCTCTATGACAGCCACGAAACTTACCAAACAACGTAGATTCTGCAATAATGCTAGGTGCTAGGTTTGTTGCTTGGGCAAGAGCACTCTTCAGTGGGTTGAAATCGTCAACCGTAGACATATCAAATAAAATGTCACCACAGAAGAGAGGCAGAATAAAGACCAGTCTTGACCGCAAAGAGGACAATATATGTCTGAAGTGACACATAGAATGTTGTTCTCGAGACCCGTAGCTGCTAAACTTCAGCTTAGCTGTTCGCATAGTGATGACACACTTTGAACGAGATGCGGCGGCGTTCGTAGAAAATTGCTATAGCGACTTAGCTACATGGTAGCCAACACTGATTACCGTGACCGATTTGACTTTGCCAGGTTGCACCATCGAATGCGGCAGAGCGATCCATGGTCAGGAAACAGGTTTGAGCTGTAAGACTCAAACGAACGGTTACTATCCAGATCGTACAAACTACGAGGACAACTTACCGGACGCATAGCCCTGCAGGGCATGTCGTGGAGAACTGAGCTTAGATGGAGCATTTTGTCACGCTGCAACTTAAGTCAAATTGTATGCCGTGATTCGAACAATCAAGTTGTTGTTTGATGCACTCTTGTGACAATGCGGAAGCTAACCTCAAGCATTTTTAGGAGACCGAACTTAAGACAATGATATTTTGTTCGGACAGGTTATCGAGAAACGTGCCGTGAGTTCGCGATGGTATCTGACTGCGTAGCTTCTGGATTTCCGGCAGACTTTGTACCAACACGTATCTGAGTCTTGATTCCAACAAAGAGTGGTGATAGAAGCGTAAGATTAGTGATAGAGATGTAAGACTGTTGTCAATCCAAGGAGTATTCGTCGTCGACTTGATGGTGACGGTACTGCACTGAGAAGCGGAACGCCCATACAATTCCCGACGCGTGTAGTCACAGCTGCGTCACAGTTGTGACGCACTGCAACAACGAAACAAAATCGGCATGCTGACCTTCTCGTTTTCAACTCAGGTGAATAAATGTACACAACATTGTCATGTACGCGAAATATGACTGACACAGTGCCAGAGCTTTTGAAGATATATGCCTTCGAAGATCCCTATGAACACTGGTCTATAACGCATATTTTGTACATATCCTGGCATCAAGGAAGACCCATGATGGCCAGCAATGTATTTACTGTAAGATTGTGGAGTTATAGTATCGTATGTAGACTAACCCGGATCGTACTGTGAACAAAGGCGGTCTGAGTACAGTTATAATGCATGCACTGGTCCGGCATCGTATTCCGACAAGCTTGCCGATTTCACCTTATCGTCCACAGCAAATGCACTCTCAGTATCGTCTGCATGCTGCTTATCTTCGTTGAGAGATGAGAGGTTCATGGTGTCGTTCTCTGGGCTCTTGGGGCCGCTGCTACCACAGGTAACGAGTATCGAACGTCGTGACTGATGGGTGGCTATCATTCCGCGGCCCTCCTCGAGTGGTGTTGCGCTCAGAATAGTACCCCCTGTTCTCCTAGATGTTGATGAAAATCTCACGGAGCCGCCTAACTCCCCTTCGTATGTAAAGTTACGATCGCAGTGCGTCTTTTGAAGAGCTACGAGTAATATAATGATGGCAGGATATAGACTCTGGGGTGTGTCAGTTGTAAAGAGTTGTACGATACGATGAAAACGCACAACAACTTGTGGCACGACTCCAGAGAGTGCATGGGCAGCGTGCCTGAAACTGCCCTTGTTGAGCACTGTACTGACGATGAATAGGGCCTGCAACACATTTTAACCGAGGATTTGGTAAGTCATGTTGGTCACCTTGGGAAAGAAAGTGGCATACCCATACCGCGCAGTACAATGATCCCGACTCAACGAGCAATATAAGCACGCTGCTCACGGTTGGCGTTGTCGCGTTGTCAAGATATCGCCGGATATTGCTGCGGTGACTCCTTTCATAGGGGATGAATCGCTTAGCATGTACGCGCATATCACACAATTGAGGAACATACCACGCCTTAATCCCAACGAACACTGTCGCAAAGACGTTCGAAAAGAGCGAGATACCAAGGGCGACATAGCCGTAGATATTGGGCCTAAACGCCTGCATATCCTGAGTACCATGTGAGGTTGCGACGTCGACTATGGCAAATATAAACTATAGACACATGAAAGAGAGATCAGAGTCGCAGAAGTTATGACCATCGAGAGTACAAACCGGTAGGACTATGAATATGCTGCAAGGTATAGTGACCCGGCGATCCCACTCCCACACCAGTACGGCGCGCCACATCACAATGATATCGCTTATCCAGAACTTGATAGAGCGGTGAGCTTCGTGCACTTCGAGCTTCCAAGCCATTGAGAGCTACTCACGTTAAAAAACAAGGCTACAGTGGTGATGACGCTCCAACGATATTTGACCGGAACAGGCAGTGCTGCCCATCCCGCAGGATCCCGGATCTCTCGCATGAATGTATAGACGTTCAACGACCAGTGAACCCCAGACGCGATGTACATGATACCCATGGCGGTTACCATGAAAACACGAGACTTCGTTGTTATTCCTTTCCGCCTGTCCATTAGATTCGTACGTGATTATTAGCTTATATACCACCGTAAGCATAGAACGATGAACACTTACACGATGGTAATAATCGAGAATGCCACCAGAAGAGTAAGCAGACCTGTAGGCCAATCATTACGGTATATACCGGCGGTCGATTGCTCAAGTAAACATACCAAACAACGCAGCTTCGATGATAACGCTAGGTGCCAGGTTCACTGCATCAGCAAGCGTACTCTCGAGAAGGGCTGAATTATCAGACGTAGACATGTCGTAGCGGTGATCGTCACAAGGTGGTCACTTCCAGAGTCAGTACCTGACTGGACTGAAGGAGGGGGACCATGAGCACGGAGTCACTGGCTTGTTATAAGATCAATGAAAAAGCTCGCGCACATACGTGTGAGCCCCCCTCGGATTGACCGTTCCTGCAGTGGAGCTGTCCTCTGAATCAGGATACGGTAGGTTCCCATCCATAACATATCCTCAAAGCGATGGTAGCTGTGGACCCTGCTCGCTTAACATACCAAGTACATAGGTATTGGTCCACTTACGACTCAAGTCTCTAGAGCCAGTCCTGTACATCAATCGGTGTCACAACGTTCAATATGTAAGCAACTGAGGATGTATCTACACGGAAGATACTCACCGAGTAATATCGTTTCGAACGGAACCCCCGCTTCGGCGTTCAAACATTATTCCAGCGTATGATTTGGGAGCATGATCATATGTATCAGACCGGCTGATAGCACAGCTGAGAATATGAGATATTGTCTCTATACAAAGGCAAGCTCACCTGGTGAGTGCCACAAGATGGCGATGAGAAGCACAACAACCCAAACAGATCCCTTCGGTGTCGCCGGCTCGGTCAAACCCTCGTGCGAACCTACAATCAAAAGAATAACTCGGCCTGTGTATCCTCTAGCACTGCCAGTTATGGCCGAGATCCTCAAGAGACTTATTCAGCGACTCTGAACGAGAACAGTGAGGCGGATGCAGCATGATAGTCGACGTTAACGTTAACGTTCATCAGTCGGCGCGCGGACTTGCGATGAGCGCATGCGGCATGCAAGGTTCGGCGACACCATCCACGTGGTTATCGTCGGCCCGATCACCACGTGCGCACCTGATGCCAATGCAACGCGACCGCCGAGAGTCGTGTCGAGCTGCGAGCACGCCCTCCACCATCCTGCGGCCAAGTCGCAGCTTCTTCGTGCAAGGATATCGAATGTGAGGCTCATCTTTTGCATCTGCTCTTAGTGTGCTTAGATAGGAGGGCAGCTGATCGAAGTCTGCATCGCTTTTAGAGACCGCATACGCACTCGTTCATGTTATCTCGCAGGTTTCTCAATAACTAATATGGCATTCTTACGCTACAAAAAGCCTAGATGCCAAGAATATATTTCGCCATCATGAGTAGATGCGGAACAGCTCCTATGAAACAGTAACATAACGCATGTTGACGGATAAGTTGTCGACTTTGTGCCGTTTGAAAGGGTAACTACAAGAGCGTTGTAAGGTGAGTAAATCATAATACAGTGACCCCAGCGTACCAGATGACGAGCTGTATATCCCTAGTATCTGCGCTGTAACGCTCATAGAACAAATCGATGAGGATGCACATAGATATCTCAGTCTCCTAGCGCCCTGAGAGAACAAGGCGACCAGCGATTCCTAATCGCAACCCTCGCGACATCAGATTGGTCTATGATGGAGTTTATATAAGTACCGACCTACCAATGCCTCGAACGGGCGCTCAACCAGTTGAACAACATACCAACGACCGCCATGTTCAATCCATCGTCTCTCCCCCAGAAAACGGAGTTCATCCCCCGGACAGCATCCCCCGCACCCTCTAATACATCAAGCATGATGGACATCGACTCGGATACCGGCGACTCAGATAGGATGAGCGTCGATATGGATCATGGCGTTGATACTAAATCGAACTTGGCCACTGGCTCAGCGTTTTCCGATGCAGGTGTGCAACAAGCAGAACCTCCAGGGTTAGCTGCGCAGAGACAAGTCGCACAAGACGAGGACGTGCAAGCTGGAGGACACGCCCAACTAGTGGACGGAGAACAAGTACAAGTGCAGTCGGCAGGCGCATTCTCATTGAATGCGCACTCTGTGAACGCGATGGAAGGAGACTGGTGGGCGCACATCAGGGAATGGGAAGAAGAGCTTGCTGCATATTGGGCCTCGCTTTTCCTTTCAGGTCCATCGGAGTCGCAGCTCCTTGATAAACTTATGTCGTCCTTTGATACCGCGACATCCGCACCGCCCATGCCCGCACCGAAACCAGCCTTGACATCATTCCTAGATTCGCTACCCAAGTGGCCGGGGTTAGCGACGATTACAATCACGGAACCAATGCAGCGGCCCATCGCGGATCGTCTACCCACAGAACTTCTACAGATCTTATTCGAGTCCTTGGACTATGGCACGCTCGAAAAAGACTACCTCTGCGCTTGCTCGCGTGTCTCGCGCCGATGGCGAGCGATTGCTTTGCCGTATCTATTTCGCGCCATACGCATCCGATTTCATGCAGACGAAGGTGCTTCTTGTACACACAGGCGCAGGACTCTCCGCAGCATGCACCAATTCTTTGCGCATAACCACCAGTTCGCCGCATACGTCTACGAACTTCAGCTCGTGCTAGTCTGCGATGGAAGGCCCTTTGATGACTCCGTAGCCGAGCTGACCGGTAACGCCACCGGTCAGCCAATGTCAAGAAGCATCTATCCCCTTGTGGATGGCGACGAACTGCGACTTGCGCTACTTGACTTTTCGAAGCTCGATCAGCTCAAGCTATATGACGTGGTACTGCGGGGTCGACCGTCTTCCTCTGATACTATCAATGTACGCAAGTTGCGCTTGCAGTTTCCCACCCGCTCTCAAGAACCTCTCGATGTAGTGGAACATCTTGCTCTGTTCTTTTTGTTCGGCTTCGTTGACGAACTATGGATTGGAGCTTTTCGCATGCAGGCGCGTCAAATCGGAAGGACTATCACTATACCACCTTTACGTCTGCGAGTGGTACATATCGAAACAACGGCCGGGCCAGCTTACTACTGGGCCCTCTATATTATGGTCACTCGCTCAAAAACACTGAGGCACGTTGAAGTGACTTTCTTTCCTGAGTCGCACAAACCATACATGGAATATGCACCTCGGGTAGTCGACGAATCACAGCTTCAAGTGATCAGTGTGGTTATGAGCTACTCCATGGCTCAAGAAGAAAGTAAGTTTTTTTTTGTGCTGAATTAGCCATGGTCAGAATTCTGTTCACTTACCTTGATCCTATATTCAGCTTTTAGTGACGCATTTGACTGCTGGTTTGCCTTTCTACAGCTTAGCAGCCCTGAGGTACCCCTCGTCGTCCTTTTCATCGACCATGCAACAGAGACAGCTTTCGTGCAGCAGGGGAAGAATCTACGCAAGATAGCTTCTGGTGTCGTGAAACATCTACGATTGCTTGCAGCGACTAAGCATCTTCCCGATGCATCCGTGTGCTTCATGTCGATATCGGAGTCCCGCGTACACCTCTTTCCATTCGAACTTGGCTGGGATGGAAGACATTTCGAACAGCCGCGAGTTTTTACTTGGCATGTGAGGCTGCGCGGCCTGCGCCAAATCTGTTCTGCGTCAGAGAATAAGCGGGATATTTCGCATCTTTTGCGAAACCTGAAAATTGAAGGGGAAGATATATATTTTAACTAGACATGTAGGTTGTATGTCTGAATGAGCAGGCCCAGTATCCACTATCTGTATCATGGTCGGCTATTTTACCAAGTGGTGCATGGCACTCCGAGTGCGGTACCTTGTGTCTTATTCACGCTCATCTAGTAAAACGCGTTCCTTGTGTGGTGCAACAAGCTGCGCTGTCACATTACAAGCAAAATCGTGTAGCGTCGTGGTGATACTTAGAAATAACATAGATCGTGTGGGTAGGAGCTCCAAAGCATAGCGCAGGTGAGCTAAGAACCCTAACCCGAGTCGCGTGGCCAATACGAACGCCCATGGATCTGCGCCAAATACGGCCAAACACGACGTCCCACCTTGCGTCAGGCATGCGCTCTGTATCTCTTTGCCTTGTCTCCCAGCTTTTCATCTGTCCCTCGCCGTTCTCATTGCTCTATTGACACACAATCTATGAATTATGGTTACTGACATGCAGAAAACGACAAGAAAGAGCCCATTCCGGGAACCCTCTGATGAATTGCACATGAAGGAGATCGTAGACAGGAAGTCTGTATCATCATCCAGGACCGTGGTGACAGTGTCGGATGAAGAAGATTGGGAGGATGAACCTGTGATGAATCTTGCACGTCCAGACGAGAAATCTCCCAGCCCGCCTTCTTCGTATGTGCGCGGTTCAGGCGCACGCAAACGCAGGAACGGGAAACCAGTCTTTGTCGCACAGCCCACCCCGACGCGACGTTATCCTTCTGTTCGCGCGAAAACCGCGAAGGACGACGAGCCGCCACTGATCGACATTGACCGCGCGCGTCTACGCGGCGTCGTGCGCGACGGCACGGCTTACACTCTCGAATACGTCTTCTATGTGGTGAAGACCGCATTGTCCCTCTTACGGAAACCACTGGCTTTTGCCCTCTTCCTGTATATCCTCTCCCTCCTATTCCACCAAGCGCGCAGCGCTTTAAACACCGTTTTCTCTCCCGTATGCTGGATTCCAGGTATCTCACGTACGCCACTTTGCTACGTCCCGCCACCCGCGCCGAAGATCCCGAAATGGGCGGACTACCCGAAACTCGTCGAGGTCCAAGGATCCCGATTCGAGAAACTGCTCGACGAAAGCTTTGGCAACTCTGACATCAGCCAGGACATCAAGAGAGCCGAGATGGCTACCAGTGATCTGGTCACGTTGGTGAAAGTGAGCGATTTGAAGAGCAAAGAAACACTTGCTATGCACCTGGAAGGCTTCATCTCGGATGCGAAACAAGTAGGCAGAGGACTGCAGAAACTCAGTTCTCGCATCGGCGGCGCGGTAGATAGGTATGTTACGCCACTGGTGGTACTGCATTATCAACGCTGAGAACGTTGCAGTATAATCGCCGTCAACGACTACGCACTGCACACAATAGAAGCTGCACAGTCAAAGTCCAAATCAGCGTTGAGCGTATGGCCATTCTATTCCGCAGCGGCCATCGAAGAGACTGTGCGCGACACCTTCACGCAGTCTATGTCCGTTATCGAGGCACACATAGTCCGCGTTGTCACGGAAGCAACGTTGGCTCTCGGAGCCCTGGAACACCTCGAGGAGCGAGTGAACACACTCCACGAGTCAATAGTGCGCGAAAACAGTAGCCTCATTCACGAGCGCGAGGAGCTCTTCGCTGAACTATGGACAATCCTCGGTGGAAACAGGAAGAAGGTGCGCAAGGTGGACCAGCACCTCTTCCTTTTGAGCAGCATCAGCGACTACCGCCGCCGCGCGTTGGCGCAGGTCAGCGCGGCACTGCAGACGATGCAGGGCATGAGCGAGGACATGGAGGACCTGCGCGAGCGTGTCGCTGCGCCGGAGCTGATGGGCGAGCGGATCCCGGTCGAGGTGCACCTGAAGAGCATCAAGGCAGGGCTCGATAGGCTGCAGTCGGACCGTAAGCGGACGAAGGAGCGCGACGACGAGGTAATGAGACGCATTTTGGGCGTGGATGCTGCTATCGAAGGTGTCTAGATTGAATTTTATGCTTTTTTATGACTTACTATGTCTTGAGACGACCGATGTTATTCCTTCACTGTTCTCTTGGATGGATGCACGACGTGTAACAATAGGCCCCAGGTCTCGTTGTAACAGTATTCACGTAGTATATGACCTAGGCAATGCTGATACCTATTCGTACTTTGATACAATGTTCCACGGCTCACGCAGCTACACGGGCCCTCTTTGTGCCAAACTGCAACACTGAAATCTGGAAGCATTATGAGCTTCAAACCTCACTTCTAAGGACCCCCTTCGACGGAATTCGTATGTTTTGTCACTAACAAGACTTGGCATAGTATGCACCATCTACATACACTCTCGTGCGACACAGCCAACGTGTCATCCCTGCCAGACAAGACGAAATTAGAGCAGACGTGCTGTCAGACGATACGTCCCCCTGGTGGTGAGCGCCTACAATTGGGGCCACCCAATTGGAGTCGCGCGCCAACAGGGACAAGTACGCCTGCGTCTCTCGAAAGGTTTGAGGTCCTGTGCTGTATGTGTTGTATCTTGCTACGAAGAAGCCGGAATGCGCAGTCGAGATAGCCAGCCTGGAGAACAGGAACGAGAACGCCGGAGCATCGGCGTGGCGTACATGTCTGTCGATTCGGTGCTGGCACGCTTCGAGCGTCGGCGTCCGAGGCCGTACAGTGGGTGCTCTTTAGGCTTGTATGCGCATGTATCCAGTTTTGTCACCATGTCCTTCCTCAGAGAAGCTGATATCCAGAGTTGCGCCGTGGTGAAGCGTACACTATGCACGCAGTCGTCGGACTGGTCGTCGTCCGACAAACCGACAGCCTGATGCCCGCCTTTCGTCCAGTGACATATCGCACCGTGTCGCCGCGTCCTTGAATAGCAGCTAGGTAAGGATGTCAATTTCCGGCTACTATGATCTTCGCCACGTCGGGACCCTAAGTGCGAAGTTGGCGTACTAGCGAAGCGATGTTCGTAATCCTGGCCTGATGGCGAACCGTGTATAAGAGCTTCTGCTGTTCCGGCGAGCGCGAATCAGGGGCAGAAAAGCAAGAGAGGAAGAGAGGCTGTGCAAACTGCTGCTGCGTACTTGTGTGCTGTAACCTGATGCCAGCCGCGCGTCCAGTGACACATCGCACCGTGTCGCCGCGTCCTTGGATAGCAGTCAAGGGCGTTGATTTCCGGGCACTATCATCTTGATCTTCGCTACGTCGGTGGCCGTAAACGCACAGCTGGCGTACTAGCGAAGCAGCAGAGCGGTGTCATGGACAGGTTTCTGCTGTCGTGGGTGAGCGCGAATCAGGGGCAAAAGAAGGAAAGGAAGGAAGGAAGAAAAGAAGGGGAGAGGGTGAGAGGGGCCGTGCGCGCTGTTGCTGCGTAACCGTGCGCTGTATGCGTGTGTACGGCCATTCGATGGTCGATGAAAGCCGAGCGTACTTGGAAGTATGGCAGGGAATTGGAGGCGTCGCGCTATGGCGAATCGGATCCAGATACGGCTAGTACGTCTTCGTATTAAGGTGTGGACGCCGTGTTACTTGACATCTTGAGCAAGAAGGGCCTCAGAGGCGATACGAACTAAGACCTAAGCAAAATGCGGGGTCGCGTGATGTCCGTCGAAAGAGACTAACCGAACAAAACAGTGGGGCTTGGTGCATTTAGGACTCGGGGCGGGATATGCCAGTTCGCGTTGGTATTAGCGTGGGTGCTGGCGTTGGCAATGATGGGAGCGTTGAAGCGATGCGGCTGACGTTCGCTTTCATTCCGGACGAGCTGAGTGGACTCGATACGCGCCATACTTGGCGGTTCGCCAGAAATCGAGACCGAGGTGGTTTCGAGGAGACGGAACTCTTTCCACGCCACGCTGTTTCCTAATTCCCTACAACACGGTGCGCATGGTGTAAGTGCGGAAGGAAGAGCGAGGGCAGCATTCAGAACGGGCGCAGGGTCGACTCGTGCATGCCATTTCACGTCTCGACGTTCGAGTCGAGTGAGGAGTCTTTCCCGGTTCTGCGGGAGCCCTACGACGTTGCGTTCGACGCACGAAGGGATCTTCTCCAGATACGGATGCAGATGCATCGTGGGTCGCGAAGCCTCGAGGGACGGTGTTCCCACAGACATTGAACAGTGCGACCGTGGGGTCCTTGACGTGGATACGAACCTAAGGTGCAGAAAGGTAGATAAGCACAGACTCTGGAGCGAGGGTGTCGTACCAGCGTGCGCACATACCGTACTGTAAAGTTTTCGCCAGTACCTATTCCCGAGCCTGCTTCAGAAGACGCATGACGTCGACTTCGTAGCTAATGCGAAGTCGCACGTAGAGCGAGGCACAGCTCGAAGTTGCTGCATTCATTACGCTTTTGCATACCGCACGATCGAGGACGCGGTTTCGTTTCGTTTCGTTTCATATCCACGACCCGCGACCCGCGACCCACAGACCCACTCACCCACACTCCCACCGCGCTTCATCCCCCCAGCGTCCCACGCGCCTTCTAGCTCGCCAGATCGCCCTTCTCTCGCAAGTCGCCTAACGCCTATAGCAAGTCTCGCGGGCACGCGGGGTGCTTCTGCGCGAATGCGGCACGCACGCTGCGCCCAGTCCTAGTCGCAGCTGTGGACTCAATGTGCCTGCGCGAGGGCTTACGTGATGCCGGGGGATCTGGTGTCCAGTGTGAGAACGCGTGCGCGGAGGCGTCGAGATTCGAGATCGGACGGTGCATGATGTTGCATGGTGTTGTGCTTCTGTGCTTGGGGTGTGCGAGCGGTGAGTCATTCGAACGAGCCATGTCGCTGTGGGGATGGCTGGACGCGTGCGCGCGCAGTGTGAAGCGAGGACTTGGGGTACAGTATGCGGAGATCCTGCGGGAGGTTTATCAGCGGCGGTCCGCCGCGGAGGACGCGAATACGACGCAACGATGTGAGGATGTGAGGACGAGACGTACGACCCAAACCCAAACTCTGAAGCTTGAAGCGCATTGAGAGTTCGTTCGACGTTCGCGTTCTCAGGAACAAGGGAAAAGACAGACATATGGGCCTTCGTACTTACGTAGCAGGCCCAGGCCGCTCGACGTCGTCTTCCGTCGAGGGTGCGTACTGCACGTCGTCTGGGGGATGTGACTGTTTGGGATGGCGACGATACCGCTGCGCTGAGCTTTGCAGCTGCAGACTTCGTCCATCGACGGGAACGGACGCCTCGACCTGGTGAGAACCCGCGACGCGCTACTGCACTGGCCCTACAGCGGCCTTTGGACCTTGACCTTCAGGTCTTGGGACCTGCTGCGCGTGTACAATGATTGACCAGTACCGTACGGTGCCGCATCGACATCATTGAATGCCTATAGGCGGTCCACGACATCTGCATCATCAACTGGACGATTACGACGCGACGCGGCACGGCGCCCTGCGCGTCCATCTAGGCAGAATAAGGTTTAGACCGTCAGACACTGTATTCGTAGCTGCGAGTGCCTCAGACTGAGACAATGAGCAGCAGTTCGGATTGGACAGCGAGCGTAGCGTAGACGCGCTCGCCTCGGATCCGATCCGCCCAATGATAGTGGTCCCTCCACCGCACCCAAATGACCCGCTCAGCGTCCACTCGACGTTCAGCCCAGCCAATCGCACCGGCCGTCGACAGTCCGATGGGGCTTGGACGCTTGAGGCTGGTCAGGTTGGGCACTCAGCTGAGCTGAGCCGAGCCGAGCCGCGGTGGGATGAGATGAGATGAGATGAGGCAACGGCGGGCTCTGCTAGGCTGGCGTTCCTGGACAATGCACAGTACTGTATGTCGAGTATACTGCCAGTGACAGACCCGTCCCAGTCGACTGGTTCAAGCCCAAGTTCGCCGCGTCCGCCCCGTAGACGCCGTGTCCGCCGTTCAGTATCCTGATTGCATACAATGTCGTTGACATGTACGCGCACGCCTGTGCCGTATGCCCTCTCTAGCACCCAAAACTCAGAACCCAGGACCCTAAGACCCTATCATGAAGATCAGCCCTCCCAAAAGTGGCCTCAGTGTCCAGCGCCCTGCAAGGACCGTGCTATGGGGCGGGCACATGACCACGGGGCGTCCCACGCTTTCAATCGCAAGAGAAGAAGCAGGGGTACAGCGTTATAGTTGTGTTAAAAGTTAGACATTGGGTATTGGGATAGGGGTGCAGCTTGACCGAGAGGGTACTAGGCGGCGCTACCGCGCCATAGGCGGGAACGAGCTGTAGTCCACGCGTCCATGGCTGGAAGACACCGACGCGAACACGAGCCACGAGGGGCTTGGGGCGGGCGGGAGCGAGGTCGAAGACTGGCTT
Source organism: Pleurotus ostreatoroseus (assembly GCA_005298045.1). NCBI lineage: Eukaryota > Fungi > Basidiomycota > Agaricomycetes > Agaricales > Pleurotaceae > Pleurotus > Pleurotus ostreatoroseus. The sequence goes on along the minus strand of SWBT01000278.1, from coordinate 11,761 downwards.
GGGCAATAGCGGTGGCTGCGACGGTGGCGACGGAGGTGGCGCGTGAGGATCCTAATAGTCTGCGTAGCCTAAGCATGCTTTTACCGCTACGGCCGTCTCCGCTGGGCATGGACGGTCCCGGTGAACTTGCTGGGCGGCGGCGGGGAGCGGGTGGAGGGCGGTGGGGGCTGCGGCGCGACTAGGACAGGTGCATCAACGCGTGAAGTGAACTTAGGGAGCAGCTCGGACACAACCTGAACTTGGATATGGCCACTTTGTTGGGAGCTGGAGTTTGGGAGCCAGGTGGGGTCCGCCTGCGTTCTAGTCGCTTTCGGGCTTGGTTTCGAGCTGGGATAGTAGGGAGACGGGTTGATGGTTATTGCTTTCTGCTTTCCAGTTTCTGATCGCTGAGAGCGTCGCCATTGACAATTGTCCGTCGCCTTCCATCGCGCCAGCCGCTCCTGCAACATTGTGTCTATGCTTGTCGCGAAATGCCGGCGGGCCCAGGGCGCAAAGTCCTGAATCGCGCATAGCGTTCAAGCGTTTGCGTTCAAGCAGTCTACAGGGGGTTGATATCACAGATTCGAGATGCAGATGCGAGATGGAAATTCAGAAGCGTCGTGCTGCGTGCAGCATTGCGCTATTGTACGGTGCGCCCCTCGCGTGATCTTCCGCAGGCCCCCAGAAGGTTCCCTCGAGTCTATGTGTGCGAACCGCGCGAATGTGCATGCGCCGGCGTCCTTGGCGACTTGGCTGTCGTGAATCGTGATACAGTATGTGTTGGCAGCTGAGTACGTCCACGTCTGCGCGTCCAGGGCCTCGAACCCTAAGCCTGCACGACGGCAACTGATTGTTGAATAATGGACAATGAATAGCGAACCTTGCGCGGCGCACCGGTATCGGTCCTGGAGCCGGTACAGTACATCCCATCCATGCGTCCATCTGTCCTCCTGGCTGCAGCAGCGCACCGCGTGGGTTCTGTCACGCAATAAGCATCCGAAGCGCGACGTCCGAAGTTCGAACCCTACCGCCGCATTGTCCACTGCTTGTCGTTGATTCAGAACCTGAACAGCGGACGCTACCACCAGATTCAGGTGATGTGATACAGGTCGCCCGACCTGCCATTCAACTCGTCCCGTAACCTGCTCACGACGGTCGCCGTTCCCAACACTGTTCCCAAATCCGCGTCGCCTCCCGCGGGACAAGCACGGCCGTCGAGAGCCCCCTCGCCCCGCCTCGAGCGTGCGCGGCCTGCGTCGAGCGTGGTGCTCCCAGCAGAACCGCGCGTCGCGCACCAGAAGAAGTGAGAACCTCCCAACCTCCCGAACACGCATTTCGAACACGCAAACGAAGGCGCAGATGCATTGTGTATTGTGTATTGTGTATTGTGCGCGTGCGGGTCGCTACCCGCGTCCCGCGGCTGTTGTTCGGGATCGGTATCGAAATGCAGGGTTCGGGAAGCTGTCGTGCTGGAGGCGACGTGCTGCGTGTTGGATGTTGGGAAGACCGGTGGGCGTGGGGCGAAGACCGTGCGCAGGCTGGAGGACCCATCTGGAGGTTGACGACGAAGGCGACGACTTCTGAAGTTGAAGGGTGCGAAGACGTGAACTCGGATGGGTGCTGTTACTGTACACTGACACGCTGCGGCTGTGCGATCGCGATTCGCGAAGCGAAGCCGCTGCAGACAGACTGTAGACAGGGTTCGGAGGCGAGATGTAACGTAGCGCAGGATGCGTACACGATATCGATGCGAACACGAATACGAGAATAGCTCTGGGCCCGATGCTGTTGTGACTGTATCACAGGAAACGAGTTGCGATAAGGAGCATCCGAACTGAACAAGTGCCGGGGGGTCGAGAGCGCGCCTGGGTCGGCGGCCAGCGAGCGGGCGAGGAACGAAGAGCGAGAAAAAACTGGGGGCGACAGCGCCGACGCAAATGTTTTCTTCGGGCGCAAGGGCGTGTGTAGAGAAGGACAGGACTGTATCAGTGTATGTATGTGGCGGCGTGCTGTATGTTTGTTTTTGCGAGGACGGGTGTCTTTTCGCAGGAAGACGTACAATTGTTTTCAATAATGTTTGATGGTGATGCGCGCGGCGGCCCTGGGTTCGAGCTGCAGCGGCGGCGTGCGCACGGTGCGTCAAGCGCGCGAGGAAAGCTGGCGATCAAAGCAGGAAGGCACCGCTGGCGTGGGTCGGCCTAGCCGCATGCGGCCTGGCGGGCGATCGCACGGTAGGGAGCATCGCGGCACGTGCGCTATCGAAATGCGGGGTAGTTGCCGCCGGAGGCTTCGAATGGAAGGTGCGGTGCCCGGGGGCACGGGAGGCCGTAAGGCGTGAAGCGTTGGCGGTGCCGTTGGGGAACGAACTCTGCGATTGGGATGGGGGCACACGACCGCGGGTGGTACGTCGCAGCTATGACGAGTTATTTCTGGACATACAGAGGTAATGGTGTTGTCGACACAGAGGAGAGCACACTGCGCGGTGTGGCGCTTGTCCGGCGTGCCTGGACCTCGAACACCGTCTAATGACTCGAGACTCTCAGGTTTTGCACAGAACGGCCCTGAAGGAGGGCAAAAATACGGAGGATGTGCTACGTGGGTGCGCAGGGGGCCACTGCGCTCGCGTGTGGCGATGCGCAGGCCGTTATCTCTGCAGGAGCAGGGCAGGCGGAGAACGTCCTCGCTCGCAGTTCGAGATCGAGCCTAAGCGGGGACGGAGGCAAATCCTCGACCGGGCGATTGCAGGCACTGCCTCTGACGCACTGGGTTGCGTGACCGACGGCGCACGGAGCTCGGTGCGCTGTGTCAGACGGGTGCCGCGGGCTGCTTACTGTCGTGTGCGTCGCAGCAGCGAGCGAGCGTATGAGGATGCGCTGGTGTTGGGATGACCAAGCCCGGCGGGAGCGCCAGAGAGAGGGAGGGACCGAAGGGGCGGCTGCAGCGAGGTTCTGCGACCCTGGGGCGACCCTGGTGAGCCAAAATACGTCGCGATCAGATCTGGATCTGGCCTGTCCCGTTCGAGAATGAACTCCGACGGGGCGAGAGGATTCATATACTACGCCCGCCAATACACCTCCTCTCATACACTCCAAGCCAACTACTCTCTCACAATGGCCAACGTCGACAAGCCCACGACCCACTCCCGCCCGATCCCCATCAACACCCGCCGCGGCCGGGCGCACTCCGTCTCCGAGTCGTCGTCCTCGGAGTCGTCCTCGCCCAGCTCGCCCGTCTCGCCGCTGCAGTCCCCGCTCTCGGGCACCCAGCCGCGCGTCGTCGGCCCCATCAGCCCCGGCGCGTCCCCCATCCTGTCCTACTTCCTCGCCCAGTCCCCCGCCGGCAAGCCCGCGCCCCCCGCCGCCGCGACGTTCCCCTTCCGGCGCGCGCCCGGCGGCTTCGGCGCCTCGTCCGCGATCGTCGACGGTACATGGCTCTCCCTCCTCCCCGCCTACGAGCCCCCGCTGAACACGCACCGCTCACACGACCTCCTTTATTTTTCAGACGACTCGGAGAGCGACGCCCCGACGCCCCTGCCCTCGCCCACCGCCCACGCGCGCAGGGCGAGCGTCGCCTGGGCGGGCGGCGACCGCTTTGCGCAGCAGACCCCGACGCAGCCGCCCCCTGCGGTCCCCGACCAGACCGACCGCGCCGCAGGGCTCCTGCGCCGCCTCTCGCTCGGCGGATCTGCCCTGAGGGTGAGTCACAGCGACTGCCATCGGGTTTCGTGCACGATGACTAACGACCGAGGTGCCCGCCCACAGCCGCCGGTCCCGCAGATCAAGACGCAGCCCGCCCCGGCAGGGGCACGCACGCCGCCAGGCACGCCGACCGCCGAGCGCGTGCCCCGCAAGACCCGCCGCGCGAACACGCTCGCCCCAGGCACCGCCCGCCCGAAGCGCGCGCCGTCGCCCATGGGCGAGCGCATCCTCACCGGGCACTTTGACGGCTTCAACTAGGCCGGCGTCGACGGCCCTGTTGTCGTCGAGTGCTCGCCGCCGTCCGACCCGCTGCTCCCGCGTCCCGTGTTTCGTGTCTCGTGCTTGGTCCCCGCCTCTTGACCCCTCTGCATCCGCACCCGCACCCGCACCCGTATCTTGCATCCCGCACCCGCACCCGCATTCACACCTGTACCCATACTGCATCGCTCATAGCACATAGCACACCACGCACCCAACACCACGCACGCCCCGTCGATCGCCTCGCCTCGACTCCCCACCCAACACACACAATGTGTATTTCTAGCATATGAAGACCGCCGCAGGCCGGCCGGGCGTCCCGCCCTGACGTCGATGCTCGAAGAGCTCTGTCGGTGACCGGGGCGCGCACGCCTGCGAGTCTCGTTCTGCCTGCGTAACTATCCTACCCTCTCTGGCGGCCCTAAGATGATAGCTGCACGATGCACTTGTCTCGGGGCCGTAGAGTCCACGGGAGGAATCCACGACGGATGGCAAGCACGTTCGGTGCCTCCGTATACCCACGTCGGTTCCCGCGTCTGCTCTCCAATTGCCCGCCATGCTCGACAGTCGACGGTTCGGTGGCGCGGGTTCGGGCGCATCCCCACTGTTGCTGCTGCAGTCGCGGCCCCTATCCCCACCGTTCCCTCCTGCTTTGGCCCTCGAGGATGGGACGTCTTGACCTCCTATCCCCGTCCCGCCTCACCACGCACACACCGTGCACCGTGCACCGTGCACCGCCCACCCCGCGTACCCCGTGCCGCGTCCCCGCCGCACCTCTGTTCTATTCACGGAGGGAGCGACATCGCACGATAGGGCATGCTGTGCCGCCCCGTTCGCTGCGTGTGGTGTATGGCGTGTGGCATGTGGCGTGCAGTGCGTTTCGTCCGCCGTTCGCCGCAGCCAAGCGGGCCCAGAGCGGGCGGCGGCGGAGTGGGGAAGAAATGGCGGCGGGGAGGACGCATATGCATGGCCATTGGGGATGGGGATGGAGATGGTGGACTGGGGGGGCGCAGGGCTATTCTTACCCGCGCGCGCCCTGTCTCCGTTTCACCTCTCTGTGGCTTACTCCATGTCGAGCAATCTGAACCGCTTCACCGTAATAATCTGCATTACCGCCCAGGATTCGGTCCTCAGTATCCTTGAATCCATGCTGTATTCTGGCCGTAACTGTATCGTGCATGTCCTGTAGTCTTACGCATCGTCCCGCATCGCATCTTGAACCGTCGTTCGTGGTTTGGAGTCTGGACTGTATGGAACTGCTCTGATTGAAGCTTGAAAGCTTGACATGTAGCACGGAATAATTGAACACAATGTATAGACTCTCGGAATACTGATTTTTTCCGACATAATCCTGCACGCCCGCGACCACAAGTCACATCAGATCGAGCGACGGCGTTCAGTAGCCTCCTGGCACTGCGACTTGCGCCTCGGCGCGGGCGCCCCGCAGTTTCGCTTGATATGGAAACCGTCGGGGCGCCGTAGACGTTCTTAGCGCTGAACCTTGTTTCTCACCGTCACCTCGACGTGTCGCATGTCGCATGCGCCGTTCTGACTTCTGACTTGTCGAAAATTCGCGGACCCGCCTGGCCTCCGCTGGCACGGCCTTCTATCCTACCATCCTGGTCGGCGCAACGGCCTCAGCATGCGGTGGACTGAGTGGAACCCAGGTCCGCTCAGGCTTGTCCTGCCTGGGTGAATGGTGAGAGCACTCGAGGAGAATGGGCGAGGAAGGGTACGTAAATCGATAGGATCTGTGTGCTTGATTGACGAGGCGAGGCGAGACGGGACTGATTGGCAGTGTTGCTTTGTTGGTGTTAGGCATGTTGTCCTGGCGCATACAGCGGGGCTGCATACATCCTGCCACTGGATTCGAGGCTATCGCGGCCTCGATCTGGCGTGGGGGTGGCAGACGTCGCCGTGGACGGTGGGCCCGCTGCTTCGTTTCCGATTCCGAGCCTTGTTCAAGCGTCAAGCTTCGAGGTGAAGCGCTGCGGGAAGCGTACGAGAAGTTAGAGGTTCGTGCGGTATGCTGTACTGTCGTGATCCCGCTGTGACTGACCATACAGTATGCAGGTGTTCGTGCGCAGCCTGAGTATACGCGACGTTCGGAAGGCAGCGTGAAGTGTACCCGCTGTGCAGCGTGCTTCACAGGCGAGCAGTCTTTCTGCGGGTCGGTCCAGCGCACTGGCCCTGTCGTGGCCCGTTCGATAAGCAAACAGCGGGACACTCCGTCCGAGGGGGCTCGGAGTACGCGCGTATGCGATACGGTGTGTCGTGCGCCGTGCGCCGTGCGCCGTGCGCCGTGCGCCGTGCTTTGCGCCCAGGTGTGTGCGCCCTCTTTGTCTGCAGACTGCCGCCGCGTCGCTTCTTTTCTTGCTGACGAGGCGCGAAGTGGGGATCTGCAGGGCACTTGCTCGAAGACAGGAAGTCGCCGTGAACGTCCCGTCCAATCAGGTCCACGCTTTGGCAAAACATTCGCTGCAAAAGTTGCAGCGCAGTTATAGGCTATATACCGGGCGCAAACGACGCTTTGCTCTCCCATAAAACGAACCGGAAAAATATTAGAGATGTGTATGCAGGCCGTGCCATCCATGCGGTGCGTACTTCCACTCTTCGATATCTGGATACGAAGACGGAGACCGCTGATCCCGACGATCTGCATACCTGCAGCCAGTAACGCGCCGCGGCGGTTTCGCGACCGGCCTTCTGGCACAATCATTTCAACTTCGGTGTTCAAACTTCAAGCTCAAAACGGCGGATCTGGGTCTTGGCGCATGCATGGACGCGGACGCCGCGGCGCGGCGGCCGCTGGAAGACGTGCGCACCATCTTGAGCACTGTGCATCGGGAGGCAAACATGGCCGGCGCGCGGATACATACAGCGGACTCTAGTGGTCGTTCGGGAAGAGAAATAGTCGGTTATGACCTCAAGGTGCGTCGTGTTTAATAAAATGCAGGAATGTGTGTATAGCGAGTCGTGTTCTTTCTCTCTCAGGGTAAATGAGTGTCGCCGCTATATCTTGTACACTCAGAGGTGTGTCTCTGTCGTGTTCTGAGGATAGGGTAGGGGGAATTCACCGTCTTGCCTCTCGTTTAGCGACCGTCAAGATCGTGACTCATCGTACATCTGTCCGTCATCTCAAAACAGCACCTCACAGTACACTCCATCGCCACGATCGTGCCAAAGTGGGCTTCGAGAAGCATGGATTGGCTACTCTGGTAGTAAATGTACCGTGCAGAGATGTCTGGCACTACAAACCACGATCCGGATATCGATCGCCGTCTCAATTTCTCTCCGGGGAGGTTGGTATGAGGGTCCGTCTAAGACGGTGAGAACAAATCCGACATTTGTTGAGCTCGTGGTCCGTCACATCACTGTCTTATCGCATTATCCAGGTGAACTCATCCCTATGAAGAATCGGCACATCTTCTCAGAGGCCCCCTGCATATCCGCATCAGTGTCCAGCGAAGCGCCTGGCATAAATGCGACCGCCGAAGGCCTCAAACTTGCGGACGTTTGGTGTTGCTTTGTAAACTCGGCATATGTCGGGGGCCTCTTCTCAGTCGCCCCATTGTTCGTCTTGATAGATTTCATCGCGCCACCTAACGACACATGAAGATATCAATATCGCACCATGAGCTTCACTCAATGATGTACGGATCACGCGGCGATGTTCAGCAGAGGTCTCTCTAGCCACGTTCGTATATATCAAAACCAGCCTGCGAGACCTACTTCGTGAGTGTTTCAAGTTTAACTGTACGCGCTCGGTATATTGAACAAACGTATGCACAGCTAGGCTGCGCTCGTCGCTGCTGAGCTATCGTCGAAGCTTTCAACAGCCGCCTTTACCTAGACCTCAATTTCTGACGCGCGCCCCGCCGCGCGCGTGCCACACACCAGTCTTGTTAGTTCGGTAGTCGTGTGCGTAGCCTTTAATCTCGATCTTTTCATAAGTCAGTGGCACCAACTTCGGGAGCTCCTTCTTTTTCGTCACTGACTCTGCGTAGAGTATCCCTCTGTTATGTCTCTACCGAATAACCCTACCCTACTCAAGGACACGATCGAAGCTGCGGTGAACCTTGCACCCTGCATTATTGCGGAGTCTGCGTTTTTCGGTACGCTTGCATTTAACAGTTGCTGACGTATATTGATCTCATTTTCGTAGGTTTGCTCACTCTTCTAGTGTTGTTCTCGATCTTGACGATCGTGTGAGTGTACCTCGTTTCCTCCCAATGCTATCAGGAACAGTCACTCACAAACGAACGGGGCTGGGTAGGCGACAAGGAATAACGACGAAATCTCGTGGCTTCATGGTGCTCGCCCTGAGTGTCATGTACATCGCCTCTGGGATCCACTTTTCGGTGAACGTTTACACATTCTTGAGACAAATAAGCGATCCTGTGGCATGGACAACATCGCCTGTCCGAGTAAAATATCGATGGAGCGTGGTAACTACTTCGGCGTTGTTCTTCAACGTGAGTGTCGCACTAGCTTGTTAACCGGGGGCTCACGAAACGTACCCCTGGATCAAGGCCTTGTTGAGCGATGTCATTGTGATGTGGCGCGCTGTGTTAGTGTGGGAGTGGGATCGTCGGGTCACTGTGACCTGTGCTGTACTTATAGTGATGTCGGTCCGTCCTCTCGATACTCCGAAGTGTCTTGTATTGATCTCATGAAACTATCGGTTATAGCCTGTACTTGGACTAGTGGACGTCGCAACATCCCATAGTACTCAGTTTGTCGATGCTTTCCGTCCAAATCTCTACGGTTATGCGGCTCTTGGTATCTCGCTATTGTCGAACGTTTTTGCAACAGTGCTTATTGGGATCAAAGCGTGGTATGTGACTAGGCTGTTAGGCATTAGTACATGCTCAGATGATCGCGTTATCTTCTCCTGTGAAAGGGAGCATCGCAAAATTATCCAACAATCTTTTGGTCACTCGGCAACAACAACTGTAAGCAGCACGCTCATATTGTTTACCGAGTCAGGATTATTGTATTGCGTCTTATGGGTACGTCAAGTACCAATCTCTAGTTGCCGACATAGCTTAACCTGCGGCACACCGGCGCATGAACTGGTCACAGGTCCTGTTTATTGCTGGGCAGCGTTCTGGTATAGGACTCAACGGAGCCAGCTTGAAAGACGTTGCTCATACGATGTCGGGAATCGTGCCACAACTTATTGTACGTTCTGCATACAGTGTACATCATCATCATTCACATAATTGAGACAATGTCAGGGTCTATATCCCGCGATTATCATATTGCTCGTAGCTCTCCAGAAGACGCGCTGCGATCGTAGCTTTACATGCCCAGAGGAGCTAGGCGGCGCTGTGAGATTTTCCCCTGTTTCTAGGGGAATAGCGGAAGGTATTCCCAGCGCAGCACAACTGGAGGAGGGAAACGGTTGTGGAACGGCAGCCAGTGCCACCCCCGTCGCATCCAGTGAATACTTTGAGGCCGTTGAGGGTCCGCGCACGTCTATCGGAGCCCCAGATGCGGTCTTTGAAACTGAAGGAACGATGCCGACGTCGCTGACCAGACATCGTGCCGATGTAGACGCGTTTTAACTTTGGTAGCTAAAAGTGGGCGTCGATGGCAGCGGGGGCGGACAAACTGGAAAACGAGGGCAACATTTGGCTCCATATTCGGCAACGGGATGTTCGAGAATTCGTGCAATCTGGGCCAAAACCGAGTGCTCACTTTCGGCCCAAAATCCAACTTTTCTCGGCTGACACCGAGCGATCGTGATGGCGCTGGTGTGGCGCACCGATCGACTGGCGTCGGGTGCTTGTATAGGAGAGACTACTGGTTAACGTCAAGTAGCCAGCCCCAAGGCAGCCTCCTCATTGATCGTATCCTCGAGCTTTCAAGTGCGTTCCGTTCCTCATCTAGTTCCTGCCTCCCGTTCTAACCGTTCTTTTCTTTTTCGTGTGTTCCTCTTAATTTCGTCCGCGATACTTGCTTGCTGCTGATACAGCGACATCGCAGAAAAGTCCCGTTCCTCCTCTCTTAATCTCTTTGGACTACGTCGTCCCCACTATGTCTCGCAATACTCCCTACGTTCCCTCCGCCCTCGAAGCCAAGCGTTACTACTATAGGCTGCCATCGAAGCCTCGCCTCATTGCTCGCTCTAGCTGCGACGTCTGGACGAAGCCGACGGGCCTTGAGGCTTACTTTCGGCCTAAGAGCCTGACGCCTCTCGGCCCGCATCTGCTCAATGATGTCTGGGAGGACAACGTCGGTCCCGCTATGGCTCAGTATATGCTCCAGCAGGGTGTTCAGTGGACCACCATGACACCTCTTCGCATCGGCATAGCTGATGAACCTTCCCCTCCCGCCGTCGTCCTCATAGGAGTCAACCCCGGCACTCTCACCCACGAGCGTGGCATTGACGTCGCCGTCCATTGCCGCTCTATCCTCGTCGAACTCGGCATTTCCGATGTCCACGTCGAGATACGTGAGTCCGAGGCCCACTTCGACGCCACGCTGTATAAGCCCAAGGGCTTCTCGAACCCTCAGGTCGCTCGCCTCGTCGAACCATTCTCCACCTCCCTCGGTTTACCGATCTGCAACGCCACAACGACGCACCATGAGGGTACTTCAGGGTTCTTTTTCACTGACTCAAAAAAGCCTGGCAAGCTTTTCATGCTCACCACCAGACATGTCTTATTCCACCCCGACAAGTCAGCGAATAAGCACTACGCCTTCGAGGAACGTACCGGCGCGCCTCAGGTGAAAGTCATGCTGCTGGGACAGGCTGCATTCAACGCTCGGGTTAAGCAAATCCAATATCAGATCAATCACATGAAGAACACTTTGGAATTGCGCGAGAAGCCTCCAGTTGTCCAACTTGCAGTTGGTGACCCAGCTGCGTATGAGGAATATGTTGAGGCCGAGAAGGAGAAGTTGCGCAGTGCGATTGAAGCCTCTGAGATGTTACTCGCCGATGTTCGCAGGGACTGGCTGGACGAGGAGAATCGCGTCATCGGACATGTCGTCTTGTCACCCCCTATCAGTTTCAACGTCGGCAACGACGGCGCTACGGAAGATTGGGCCGTTGTCGAGATGCACGCCACCAAAGTTTCGAAGTTAAACTTCATTTGCAACATGATCGACCTTCGCTCTGTCGACAGCTTTGTCCTGACCCAATGGATGTCCCCTGACCCTGCCAATCCGCTCTTTTCCAAATACCTCCTTAACGGTGTCCTGTGCTTTTCGGGCGTCGTCTCTGACCAGGAGATGCTCAAGCCTTCCTCGCTGACCAAGGACCAGGACGACGACCCAGGTATCATGGTCCTGAAGAACGGCAATACCACCGGCCTCACGGTTGGCCGCCTCAACACTATCCGTTCGTTCGTCCGACGTGACTGGAAGGGACAGTCCAGCGAGCAGTCGAAGGAGATCGCCGTTCTCCCTCGCGCCGAACTCCCTCGATCCTCGGAGCCTGGTGTGTTCTCTGAGCCTGGCGATTCCGGTTTGTCACAGATTTTCCCTTAGACGCCCACGCGCTAGCGCTTACGCAGCGTCTATGTGGCGCACTAGGGTTAGGTCGCTAGATAACGTCTTATCGATACCTTATAGTTTAGTATTTCACTTATCATTGATCCCATCACTGTGCCATGTGGATAGAACATCCTAGAAGCCCGTAGAATACCGTAGAACATCATAGAAGCACGGCCCTTAAGGCTCGGTAGTCTAGGTCCATAGTCCAGGCCCTTCGATGGCCTGGTTCCATCCGGTTCCGTCCGTTTCCATAAGGTTTGATAGAGGGCAATACGCCATTGGTCGATCGTAGCAGCCCGGAAGTAACTCGGCGGTTCCTT